>JAODAL010004004.1:0-163732 GCA_025379985.1 Phyllomedusa bahiana
CTCCGTCTTGCTTGCTTCCCCATTATTCTCAGTGCAATATAATGCAGACAAATCAAGATTACTTTGCTCTATTTCACATACAGTGGCACAGCAAGTCTATGCAGTTTCAGTTCTCAGTTGTGGCACAAAAGCTTAGTAGTTGCATTCACACTAGGTGGCACTACTGCTTGGAGCGCTAAGTATAATAATTAAATATTAATTGTGTATAATAACTTTCAATAATTTAAATCTCTCAGATTTCTGTTACTATCCTAGGAATTCCCTCTTGGCCAGTAACTGCACCTCCTTGTATAGTGGCCAATGGCCACTCTCCTGTAGTTCCTCCATTAAAATAGAGTTAAAGGGCTGTCCCATCTCAGACATTCATGGCATATTGATAGGATAGGCCATAAATAGCTGATGATATGGCATTACAATATATGATGCAAAATACACACGAGAGTTCTGAGTACAGCTAAACAGATCACCGAGCCATAGAAAATACAGTTTTTTCTCCTTACATTTCCCCCAGGGTCACTGAGTCTTATCCTTGGAAATTATTGCTACCAGGTCAAAGTAAAACAAACAGTGAGCTGACCATTCTCCAGGATGAGATATTGAGGCAGTCTTATACTGGGTTGCTTGGAGCCCACCTGTGGATTTCATTCTTGGGGCCAACCAATAGACTTTAGTCGTAGGGCCATCAAAGTCAGGTAGGTACAGGTCCCTCTACTGTGACCTACACCTGTCTCGGGAATGGGCCTCCAAAAGTGTCAGCGCACTGAGAGGAGAGCTGTTCATGCATGCACATGACTCTCCATTTTGTTCAGTAGGAGTTTTGAGCACAGCCAAACACACCAATTTGCTCTTCTCAGAACTCCCATAGAACAGAATGGAGTGTCGAGCACAAGCACAACCATCATTTCTTCTGATGCGACACTTTCAGGGGCCCATTCCCGAAATAGTTGAATTTGATGCTACATCCTATAAATATAAAAAATGATCAGCACTTCCAAAACAATTCTAAATATAATGGTGCCAGGGCATGGTAACATGGCTACAAGCAATGCAAACACACCAAAAAAATATCCTATCAATATGCCATCAAAATGCAAGATGGGAACGCCCATTCAAAAGATCTCAAAAGATGTACTTCATCGGTCAGCAAGATATATTAGTTATGAATCAAAGTCATCGGTCTAATATGGTAACAAGTTGTCATTACAGTCATCAACATCTTCACCTCTGTGTTCACTCATGAACACCTTAAGTCTCCATATTCCCTTGTAAACCAATATATACCAAAATTAGGTTCCAAATATATGCAGTGCCAAGCAGTCTCTGTAAAGATTGGACAAGAAAGCAAATGGTAACATGGTCCAACATGGTCCTTTGTGTCCACCAAAGAAATAATTCCGAGGGTCCACCCTCCATCTATACAGAACATGTGCTCATCTACTTTAACATTATAATCTTAGTCGCTATCATTGTACGCAGAACGTTTATCAATAACATCAATAGCAATCAGTCAATAACATCTAATAGGTGATTTGTGACTCCTCTCCCTAGTGTCAAGTGATTGGCTGCAGAATCATCCCCAAATGGGAATGTTTTCCTCTGGACTTTTGGGGGCCTTTGTGTCAGAGCTTGAGTCCAAAGGAGGATCTCCAGATATTTTGGTGGGTTATTTTAACCAGAAGTGGTACTTAAAGGGGTTGTCTCACTACAAGGATTGCTTTTTATGCTAAAGATCTTGCAAAAGCAAGTCACTTTGCAATATTGTCCATTAACAGTGTCCTACCTTTTCTGTAATATTCCCTCTTATATGGGCTGCATCAGCTCCTCTGGTACCTATAGCTACAGACCTGGTATCCTCTGCAGCTCGTCACTGCAGGCCAGCAGAAGCCAGTAAACTTAAAACTTGAATTAAAAACTTAAACCAAAAAACAGGACTGAGGTAAGAGGAATCAATGTAGTGAGACAACCCCTTAACCCACCTTAACAGTATTGGTAAGCCAAAAAGAGCAGAATTTTTTCATTTTGCTGTTGGGTTGGACTATTTAAAACATAACGGAGGAGATTCATAAGGAACTAATGCAAACAGGATCAAAACATTCTATGTTCTATACAATTGGATCATTGCCTTACTATAAACTATATAGATATATATATATATAATATATTATATAAAATTAGATCAAATAAAATTATATATATATAAATATATATATATTATATATATATTACATAACACAATTACATTCTAAGTCATATATCGAAACACAAAGACAACATTGGAATCAAATTTTTAATTTTTTTTTCAGAAAAAGGGAAACATTTCTTTGGAAGCGCTCATTAGAATTTTGTCACTTCGTTTGCCAGCTTTATTAAGTCTGATCTTGGTTTAATACCACCCTCCCGGGATAAATCTTTGAAAAACAAAAGCTGCATTTTCTGGAGCTTATGAAAATCAAACTGTTTTCTATTTCATCAAGTATGTAATTATCAAATAGAAGATTTCAGAACACTAATCCTTCATTGTTAGTGATTAAAGCAAATTAAAAAGCGGCCACTAACAATGTTGACAATTACATATATGTATATAACGTACTGTATTAGCAAAAATGCATCATGCTTCCATCCCATAATTTGCAGTAATAACAAGGGTTTTGTTTTTTATAAACATAATGTATTATTTATTCTTAAAATCTGTTCTTTTTCAGTAATTAAAACTGAATGCAAAAAGTTTAAGCAAATTTTTTATGTATTTGTTATAAATTTAACTCCTTTATTCCGATACATGAAAGACATGGTGATTGCATGGGCACAGAAGCTGACAGCCAGGCTCCCACTGCAATGGCCAGATAAAAAGAAAATCGCATAAACCTGCTGTTTAAATGAATATTAGTTTGGTAGGTGGATATGGGTGTGGGGTTTCCCGCAGTGGATTATTGTGCTTAAAATCTTCAGCATGGTAGCAGTAGTACAATGTTAAGAAATATTCTTCACATATGGATCGCTGGGTACATAAATTGACTTGGAGTGCGGATTTCAAAATTGCGCTGATGGGAAAAAGTTTTTTGGAAGATATTTCCTTTCTTCAATGGGGGGAGATTAAAACAATTTTCCCCCGAATTTTTTTTTCAAAAAAATCAATAATTTTTTTTTTTTTTTTTAAAAATTTTTCCATGAGGGCTTTAAAAAGTTTTGGGTTTTAGGCCCAAAACCGGGAAAAGGTAGGGTTTTCCCGGTTACCTTTTTAGGCAGTGAGAAGGGGGGAGAGTTTTTGGGGTTTTGAGGGGAGTGAGTTCCAGAGTTTTTGGGGAAAACACGGGAAAATCTTGGAGGGTTATGGGAAAGCTATAAGAGGGAAACCCGAGGGAAGGGCCTGTGAGGAGCCCGGGGATTGGCCGGGGAGGGGGGGTACTGGAAATTAAACAAGAAAAGTATGGGAAGAGGTTAAAGGAAACCTTGTTTGGTCCTGGGTTTTCTAACTTGAACTGGGGTTCCCCTGGGGCCCAAAAGGCACCCCTGAAGATTGGTATAAAGGGGGGAAGCAGAGGGGAAAAACCGAGAGAGGCTGGAAAATCAGGGGAGGCAGCAAGTTTTGGGGGTTTGGGGAAAGGGGGGGGGTGGGGGCTAGAAAAGGGGGTCACAGGGGAAAAATGTTGCAAAAGTCCCCGGGGGGGGGGAACCCTAACAAGGGCCCTGGGGCCAGCATTTCGTTTCAGAATTAATTTTTTAAAAGTTTGGGTTTTAATTTGGTAATTATAAAAACATCAATTTTAAGATAAAAAATGCTGGTTGCTTTTAACAGCATAGTCCATCCACCCTTTTTTCCTTAAAGTTTTCCCCCAACCTGCCTTCCTTAGCAAAAAGAAAAAATGCAAAAAAGGGAAAACATAACATGGGTGTTATTCTTATAAAATGACATATTTTTAATTTTCACCTTTGGAAATTTTTGGGTGGGGGTAAAGGGTTTTTGGTTGGGGGAAAATTTTTAAGCTTTTTACAGTGGTGCCCGTACCCTTTTTCACTTTACTAATTGGGGTTAAAAGTTTTAACTGAAATTACAAAAAAGTGTTTTCGGTCTTGGGGGTGGATCCGGGGGACCCAACCCCCAAAAGGGGATGGCGGGAAACCCCCCCACCAGGGGGTGGAAAACCCAAAATGGGGGCCCGGGATTCAAAACCCGAGCCCGCCGCAAAGCCCGGGAAGGGACCCCTTTCTGCGGCCGGGAAAATCCCCCCCAAATTTACCACCCACGGGGGGCTTGCCCCCCGGGGGGCGGCCAAGGTAGCGAGGTAAAAGAAATTTGGGCAAATCAGGCTCGTAGGCGGGGAAAAGGCAAGAAGGTTTAGGCAGGCGGGTGTGGGGGTTTGGGGAACGGGAAAACAGGCAGAAGGTCCCGGGGAGGCGGCAAGGATCGTGGGGGGCTTTTTTAAAAAAAAAAAAAACGTAAACAAAAAAAGGTTTTTGGTACAACCGGGAAACCCCCCCCCAAGGCCTTTTTTTGGGGAAACCCTTTCCCCCAAAAGGCCCTGAGCACTAAAAAAATCCGGCAAAGGCCACGGGAAGAGGTGGGGGTAAAAATAGGAAGGGAGTGCCCGGCAAATGGCCAATTACCGGCGCAAATGTCCCCCTTTAAAACTTTAAAACTGCCGGCGCGGCCCCGCCCCCCTAAGGGGGGGCCGCGCACCCGCCCAGAGACTGAGAGGAAAGGGGGCAGGAAAAAGAAGGGGCCGGGGGAATTTACTGGGGGCCCCGGGCAGCGGGAAAGACGGACCCCCCCCCCCGGGGGTGCGGGACGGGGGGCCGCTCAAAGTCGGGGGGACGGAAGGCCTTTCCCCCGGCCCCCCGGGGCAAGGGTCCCCAGGGGGATCCGGGACATTTCCCCCCCCCCCCCTTGGGGGCCCCCCCTTTTTTTTAGAGTGGAGAAATTTCTTGGGAAAAAAGCTGCATTTTCCCCGGATGTTTTTTCCCTTCCCCCCTCCCACCCACTTTCCCCCGGGCCCGAACCCCTTCCAGTCAACTAAAAAAATAACGTTTCCCTCCCAGCCCTCCTCATACCCCGGATTTTTTTAAAAACCCCAAAGGAAAATTACTTTCATAACCACAGCCCGGGGGAAAGGGCTGCTCTGAGAAAAAAGCGATTAAAGGGCCCAAAGGTTTTTTTGTACAGAATGGAAAAAAAGGTTTTGGGGTAAAAGCAAGGTTGGGGGGGGGGCCCCGGGGGTTTATAGGCCACCGGGTTTATGCGCTAAGGACCCCCCGAAGGGTCCCAAAAAAACGGGGTTTCCCCTTTTTTTAAAGGGGGGGAAAATTTTAAAACGGGGCCCTATCGGGCCCGCGACAACCTTAATCAAACCCCGGGGAGAAACAGGAGGAGGGGCTTCTTCTTTTATCTGCCCGCCCCCTTCAAAGCAGCCCAAAACCCCCGGGGCAGGGGAAATTGGGGGGGGTCAGGGACCAAACGGGCCCCCATGTCCTGGGCCCGATTTTCCCGCACTTGGGACCTCCGGGTTTAAAGGGTGCTATTTGGGGGGAAAGGGGGGCGGGGGTGTAAGCCTACACAAAAGTAAAAAGGAAAAGGGACCCGCGGACTCTTTACCCCCTAGGGGAATTATACCCAAAATTCCCCCAAGGAAAATAAGTTCCCCCGTCATTTTTGGGCCCTCAGACACGAAGTGGCGCAGGTAACATCCCAGAACTTTATTTTACTCCCCCCACCTGCCCCTTTTGTCCCCAGGTTTGGGAAGCCCAGGGGAAAAATTTAAAACTTCACCGGAGTTTTGCGCAAAGGGCCCGCCAGAAAATTTTGAAACAAAAAAAAAAAGCAAACCCCCCCTCCAAAATGATTTTTGGGGGAAAGGGAAAACCCAAAGCAAAACGAAAAAATGGGGGAGAAAAATACTCCCCGGCCCCGGCGCGGGGGCCCAAGGCAAAAACCTTTGGGAAGGGGACAAAAATGTTGGGCCATTTTTTTGAAAACCGTCTACCACCACCCCCCACAAAGGTATTACCGGACTACGGGGTAGGGCGGTTTTTTTTTAAAAACCCTCGCCAAATTTAGACCCCTGGTTGCCGGGAGGGAAAAGGGCCAAATGGGGTGGGGAAGAGACCCCGCCCGGTTTTGTGGCGAGGGGGCCCTTTTTGCGAAACACAAAGGGGGTACACTGCCGGACCTAAACCCCCTTTAAAACCCTCCCTTTGCGAGGGCCTCCCCCAAAGTTTCCCCGGGAAATCAGGAAAACTTCCCTTTTTTTGGGGGACCGGGGTGCCCCGGGCCCCCACGAGCAGTGACCCCCCTTTACAGGAAAACGCCTACGGAACGCAAAAGGGCGGAAAATAAAGTCCCCTTTCCCCAAGGGGGCGTTCCGGGGACGACCCGGGGGTTTCGGAGAAATGGGGTTTTTCCCGGGGGAATTTTTTTGCTCCGGGAAACGCTTCTTTTACCCACCACGTCGGAGGGAAAGGGGGAGGGCAAAAATTTCCTTTACTTTTTTTCGGGAGGGGAAATGAATCTGAAAAATTTTTTAAACTGGGGAAGAAAACGACCCCCCTAGCCTGGGTGTAATTTTTAAAATCCCCCCTGGGCATCTGGGGGTACTGGAAGGGTTTTTTTTTTGAAACCGAGAAGATTTCAAATTGGGGGGCCCCGGGGGCCCCCCTTTCCCCAAATACGGCCCCTTCCCTTCCCCGGGCCCGTTTTTTTTGGCTAATAACCCCGTCTCCAAAGGGGTTAAAATTCCCCCCTTTTCCCCTCCGTGAAAAAAGGGGTTTTTGAAAAGAACCACAAGTGACTGTTTTTCCCCGTGGGCCCCTTTTTTGGGGTGAGGACTGCCCCCAGCGCCTAAAACCCATGAGGCGTCCCACTTTAAAACGGAAAGGGTTTTTTTCTGGGTCCCGGCCGGACAGGAAAAGGAACCCCAGAGGGAAAAAAGGCCCCTTTTTTTGCTTGGTGAAAAGCTTCCCCCCCGGCCTCGGAAAACCCCGTCCGGGAATGGGGGTTCCTCCTCGTAAAGGGGGCCCCCAATGGGGGGCCACCGGTGGGGAAAAATGCGGAATAAACTGCCCGGGAGAAGTTTCAGGCCCCCAGGAAAACCCTTTAAAAGGGCCCGGGAGGCCCCCCCTGGGCCCTGGCCATTTTTAAAAACGGCTGACAACTTGGCTGGTCCCTCCTTACCCTTGGGCCGAGATAATATAACCCAGGGAAAGGGGGGGTTTACCTTTTAAAAGGAAGGGGGCACTTCCCCCAATTTTTGGGATAAAAAGTGGGTTAGCTCGTAGGCCCCTTTTACCCCTTGACGGGGCCCTGAAGGCCCTTGGGGTCCAAGATCAGGGGAGTATAAACAGAAAGGCGTCCCGGGGAGACCCACCGACACAGGTTTAAAAAAAGAAAAACCCTGAAGACATCTTAAACCCCAAATCCCCGGAAAACGGGAAGGGGGGCATTACAGGGGTTCCAAAAAGGGGATCCCCCAGGTACCAAGGTTTTTGGCCCGGGGGGGCCCCTTTTTTTGGGGTTTTGGGGGGCTGGGCCCCTTCCCCCACCCCCAAAGGGCCCTTTCGGATCCGGACCCCAAAAATTGTAGGGCCCCCCCTCAGAAACCAGCTTGGGGAAAAAAAAACCCTTGGGGCCCTGGGAAACGGCCGAATAGTTTTCCGGGTCAACGGGGATAAAGGGGAAACCGGTTTTTTACCGGGGATCTTGTTCAGACCCCCCGGTATCGTGCAAAAGGGCCCCAAAGGAAACCCCTCCCTTCTTTTCCCAAGAAGAATCCGGGTTTCCCCCCGGGAGAAGGGAAGGTTTTTTGGAAAAATCCCTTTTTGTAGAATTTTTTCCCCCCATGTTTTCAAACTTGGGTTGAGCCAGGAACGGATAAGGGAAACCTGCCCCGAAAGGGGGGCTTTGGGAAAACCGGAAAAGATCAAATCGGGCAATCATATGGACCAATGGGCCCCGGGAAGGGGCTTTTGCTTGCCCTTTTCCCCGGGAAAAAACCCTCAGAAAACCACGATATTTAAAGTGGGGAACCCCTTCAAAAGCTTTAACGGGACCCGAAAAGCGGGGAACAAAACGGCGGAGGCGCCACCAAACCCGCGAGACCCCACACCCTGGACCCCAAACGCAAAACTTCCCCCCCGTTTTGCCATTCCAAAGCACCGGGGGGTTTTTGGGTGCAGCCACGGAAAAAAAACCCCAAAAGGTTTGGGACAGGAAAACCCCGGGGGAAAAAACCTGAATGACATCTCCCCTTTAGCAGTGCTTCCCCAAATTTGAAGGAACAGTGGGGCCCCCAAACGTAAAGGACCCCCAAAAATCGCTGAGGAAAACTCCCCACTGTCCCGGAAAGGGGAAGGATAGGGGTTTCCCCCAAGGGGGAACCACGGGGAAAAGGTGTTAGAAAAAACCACGGCAGCGTCCAAGAAGGGTTCCCGCCCGAACCGGAGTCCAGGGGGGCTGAAACTTTAAAATGTGGCCCCCGGGGTTTCCGTGCTGACCAAAGGAAAAGGGTATGTTTTTAAAACCCAAAGGGGAGGGGGCTGCCCCAAACCCCCCAAAGGGGGGGCCTCTCCCACCTTAAACCTAGGTGCGCCCGTCTCCCCCCGGCCCCCCGAGGAGGAGGGGAAAATGCCCAAAAACCCCGAGGGATTTTTTCCCGGGCCGGCCCCAGTTTGAGACAAAGGTTTTTCCTTACCCGTGGCCAAGTTCCTGGCCCGGGGAACAGGGGGGCCTATCCACAGGTAAGGCCCCTTCCACGGCTTTGGGTGGGGGAAAGGGGGGCCTGTGGAGGCCGTAAAACACCGGAGCAAAGGGCGGGGACAGGCGGGTGGTTTGGAAATGGGTTTCCCTTTTCTCTTTGGGGGAGCTTTCCCCCAGAACCCCCCCCTGTTTAAGCGGACTATCCCAATCCGTTAACCCCAAAAGGAAACTCCTTAAAGAAGACCGTATGGGCCCGGGCCGGGGAGGGCATTCCCCCTTTTAAACCCGGGTGGGTAGACCCCCTTCCTGAACGGGGGGGCCAAAAACGCGGGAATCCCTTCCCCAAACCCCCCCCGGTGCAAGTGGGGGCGGAAATGGGAAAGGCGTACTCCCCACGGAGGCCCCCTTTTCCCTTGTTTCGGTTCAAAAAAGGGGTTTTCCCGGGAGACGAAGCAAAGGCAACCCCTTCGAAGCCCCTAAGGGGAAATTTCCCGTAGAAAATTTCACCCAACACGGTGGGCCGGGAACGCCTCGATCCCAGAGAGGGGGGTTTTTCCCAGGGCCAGGGCCCCTTTTCCCGAAAAGGAAAACGGGGCCACAAAACCACCCTTGGGTCTTCCCCCAAGGGAACTGACCGCCATAAATTCCACCCTGAAGGTAGTGGGGGGATGAAGCCCCTGCCATCCCTTTGGGGGCCCCCCCGGGAACTTTTCCCCAAAGGCCCCAAAGGGGGGGCTTTTTGGGACCAACTGGGAGCACTGTCCCCCGGGGGAAACCACTGCAGCCGAAAATGTGCTTTCTGAGGGCGATGGGGCTTCTGGGAAACATGGAGGGGGAAAGGGTGCCTCGACGCTGTGCTTGCTGCGTGAAAACTGTTTTTTTTTTTTTGCTTGGGCCCCGACGGGTGGGTATTGGGGGAAAATCCGGGGGAAGGGAAATCCTTGGCGGGATTTCCATGGGCCCGGGTCTTAAATGTTTCCCGGTTCCCCCCCGAGGTGGGGTTTCCCCTGGGGCCCGCAGGCGATGGGGGTAAAAGGGCCCCCACCAGGGAGTTGGGGAAATTTTAAATTTGGGGGCCCGGGATTTACCCAGAGCCGCCCGCAAAGCGGTATTTGGGCTTTTTCCCCGCGGGGGGATTCCCCCCCAGGTTCCCCCTACCCAAAATGGCGGGGCTTGCCTGCCGGTGGGGGGCCCAAAGGGGAAAGGGGAGGGGACAGAATTCGGCAGTCAGGCCGTAAATCGGGACAGGCAAAAGGTTTAGGGGAAGGCCGGGTGTGGTTTTGTGAAAAGTAGGCAGGGAGAATTTTAGGGCAGGCCCCCCCAAAGGGAAAAAAAACGTGGTCCCATAAACGGAACCCAAAAAGGGTTTTTGGTTTCAACGGTAAGGCGAAAAACAAGGCTTTCCCGGAAAGTTTTCCCCAAAAGGCATAGCACCCAAAGGTTTCCCGGGAAAAAGGGCCCCTGGGAAAAGGGGGGCTTAAAATAGGAGCAATGCCCGGCAATGGGCCCAAATTAAACCCGGGGGCACTGTCCCCCCTTTAAAAACCAACTGGGCCCGGGGCCCCCACTCCCTAAGGGGCGGCGCCGCGCACGCCGTGAGAACTGAGCCGGACGGGGCAGGAGCGAGGCCGGGTAAGTCACTGGGGACCTGGGCAGCGGGATGAGCGGACCCCGGACCCGAGGTGCGGGACGGGGCGCCGCTCAGAGTCGGGGCACGGATGCGCCTGCGACCCCGGGACAAGGGTCGCAGGGGCATCCGTGACAAATGGAAACCTTCTTTCATCCAAATTAATAGGATGAGGTATATAATATGGACCTATAGTGGTGCTTAAGTAGTAGGTATGCTTGAGCGCCACCATAGGTCCGTATTATATACCTCATCTAATTCATTCGGATGAAAGAAGGTTACCATCTACCCAGCGAACCAGTCGAAGTGCAGTGCATTCACTGAGACGGAACCAGGCTGCTCGCTACCTATCTTTTGATGCCATCTACATGAGTTGCACCATCCTGTACAACCACAAAAGGTGAGCGGTTTTCATTTTCCTCCCCATTACTGTTGTTTACCCTTATAGTGTTATGCAAGGTGCACCTCTCCTCTGTTTATCTTTTACAGCGCACTATATGAGTTACAATAGAAGAAGGACTCAAAAAGTCAGAGAGTGTCTTGTGGAGCCGCATCTGCTAGTGGTTGCTGGTCGATCATCGATCACACACAAACAGGTGGAGTTCATAGAAATTATTTTGGCGTCTTAAGAAAGCCCCTTTCCTCAAAGAATTGAGTTATACATGGAGATATTGTAGGCTCATAGCGTTTAGCAACATTAGCCCATTGTCAATTTACTTTATATACAAGGTACCAGAACCAGATATTTAGCTGGTCTATTGTATAAGAATGGGTCTGGTTGATATACAAATACTGGGAGATCTCCTCATTACCAGGTAAAGACCATAACCATGCATAAGGTGCCAGCAACCATAGGCATCTCCTGAGAGTTCAATACATTAATAGATGGAGAAGGGGGCTGCTTTGAATGTATGTCTAGGCCTGGGCACATGACTAAAATCTATCCCACCAGGCAGATTTCCGGTGGACAAGATCACACAATGGGCCACATGTATAAAAACTGTCTAGGTCTAAAACTCACTTTGTTGTTCATAGCAGCCAACCAGAGCGCCCCTTTCATTTCATATAGTGCTCTGGAAAGATGAAAAGGGCGCTCTGATTGGTTGCTATGAACTGTGATTGGTTGCTATGAACTGTGATTGGTTGCTATAGGCAACAAAGAGAATTTTAGACCCAGACAGTTTTCATACATGTGGGCCAATGAATCTTGGAACTTCGAAGGCGTCACGTGGCTATGTTTGCATTTTGCTCAAATGTTTTCTGCAGACACCTGACATACAGCGTGCCCCAGGAATTCTGGCCCAAAATGGACCATGTAATATAAATATTTTTATCAAAAACCTATAACTGAAATGAATGGGTTTCCACTAATATCAGTCAATGCCGACAAGCCTCCAAGAGCTAGCTTGATAATCAGATACCACTGTAACTCCTTTTGGTATCATCACTGCCAACAATTATTTTTATAGGGTCTTTTAGATTGCTTAAAGATGACTTTTTATGTCAAAGTTATAAAGTAGCTTCTCAGCAACAGTCACAATTAGTAGGTGGCCAGTCAATCCCTTGTTACCCACCCTACAGAAGAAGGGCAGGTCATCCAGAGCCGAGACAAGGCATTTTGGCCTCCTAGGCAAATAGGGTCATTGTTGCCCCCCTTTCCTCCAGAAAAAATTCAAATCGATGGCACCTTCAGCTGCTCCCTCCTCAGTTCGGGGACATGGGGAAAAAACCACCAATGTTTACCAAGTTTGGAGGTGTAGTGTAAATGACATGTTATTTTATTCTGCAGGTCAGTATGATTCTGATGTTTTTTTTTCTAGTGTTTAATTTGCATGTGACCCAGTCAACCCACTACCTGTCTCCAATGAGTCATGACAAGAAGTAATGCAATTTAAATTCATTTATATATTCAGTGTTCACATGTATTTTAGGGCTTGATTTTTGCTGTGGTTCTATTTTGTATGTCCGAATTTATATTGACACCATGACAGTATGCACCTGCACAATATATCTAATTTTGCGTATTAGGCTGGGTTTTAGTTGTGTTTTTCAACTGAATTGTGCAAACACAGCCATAGACAGACAGACAGACAGACAGACAGACAGAAAGATAGATAGATAGATAGATAGATAGATAGATAGATAGATAGATAGATAGATAAATAGCTAATTATAGGATATATTGATATGGGATAGATAGATTTTAGATAGATAGATAGATAGATAGATAGATAGATAGATAGATAGATAGATAGATAGATAGATAGATAAATAATTATGGAATATATTGATATCGGATAGATAGATATAAATATAAATAGATAAATATGGAATATATTGATATGGGATAGATAGATAATTATGAGATAGATAGATATGGGATACATAGATAGATAGATATATAGATAGACAGATAGATATGAGATAGATAGATCATTATGGACTATATTGATATGGGATGGATAGATAATTATGGGATAGATAGATAATTATGAGATAGATAGATAGATAGATAGATAGATAGATAGATAGATAGATAGATAGATAGACAGATAATATATACATACATAGATTACAGAGAAAAGATATGTGTCTAGATAGACAATAGAAATACTGTAGATTAGATAGAAACTTGCAGAGATAACAGGAGATAGTAATCTAGAAGCAATGAAGTCAAAAGTAGACTGTGGGTTCCAGTCTTGACCTAGACCACGAAATACAATAAAAACCATTATTTTTTAAATTAATTTTAAATTCAAATTAAATTCATAGTTCATTTTGCTGTGTATAAATGTCTGTTGTAACACTCTTTTCTAATGAAATTATTTGCTAGATATTTGAAGCGCAGAGCTTGCCCTCCTGACTTCTCTGCCCATATATTAATTACAGCTCTGTTTTCTATTTTTACCTTATCTGCAGGCAACAATCCCTAAAGCAAAAAAGCAAACTCTTTACTTCCTTTCGCAAACATATTCAACAGTGGCCAATTTGTTCTTACACATCTACGTTATTAAGCGAGAGAGACCATAAACCAACACGCACACAAGCTGTAACTGTTTGTATGCCAAGCTGTTTGTAAGTCCAATTTGACATCATCCACCTATTCAGTCTTTTGTCAATGGCTGGCCTAAAAATGTTAACCCGACAGGGTGTTGGGGTGTGGGACTGCAAAGTCTTGCTCGCTACCACTGGATAATGAACAGACTGTTTCATTATAAGGACAATCGCTCTGCAAATCCAGCCCAGACAACTTATATTACAAGTTGCGAGCAGAATCGAGCTTCTTAAGGGGGGTTGTTTGGGAGAGGAGGGGAGGAGTTGGACAGAGAATAGGGCTGAGGTAGGTGAGTGGTTTAGAAATGGTGAAATGAATCAGTCACAAGTGCTCCAGTCAATTTCATCAGAAGCTGTGGGCGAGACTAACGCATGCAGATCAGAGGATTAGGGGGTCCGCAACATAGGGTCAAGTGTCTAGAGGCTCGCTGGTAAACACCCCAAACCTGAGAACAGATTTTCCTTTCTTCTTGCAGCACTTGTAAAGTGTCAGAGCAAATCTTGTGAATGGCAATGAAGTTTACATAGGGGTCTTTCCTTTGACTAGTGACTCCATCCATTTTGTGAAGCCCATTTCTGCTTGTATGTCGAACAAATTCACCCGGCACAAAAAACATGTTTCTTTTTTCTCCTTTTTTTTTTCTTCATGAACCAGTCTTTGTCTCTAGGTGTGTGTGAACAAGCAAGCAAATCTATGCTGAGAGCAGCTTAGTTCCAGCACCAGCGCCTTACATCTTATGCAAATACAGCACTGGACAAAAACTGTCCCATCAAACTTTTTACATTTCTCTTATCTTCTAAACTAAAACAAAGAGAGACGTCTTGTAGGTACAGCTGTCGCCTGGTAAAAACACAATGAATCATGATTTATTAGTATGTATATCATATTTATATTATTATATATATATATATATATATATATATTTATATATTTTTATATTTATTATATTACTGTATTATACTCAATTATAAGCCGACCCGAATATAAGCCAAGGGTAAACTTACTGACTCGAGTATAAGCCTAGGGTGGAAAAAGCGGCTACTAGTACATCTCAAAAATAAAAATGGATACCAATAAAATTACAGAGGCAGGTATAAACAGGTATATGTCCCCCATATGCAGGTATAGATGGGTATATATGTTTCCCATAGGCAGGTATATGTTTCCTATAGGCGGGTATATGGCTCCCATAGGCAGGTATAGGTAGGTATATGTCCCCCATAGGTAGGTGTAGGCAGTTTAACGTCCCTCATAGGCAGGTATAGGCAGTTTAATGTCCCTAATAGGCAGGTATATGTCCCCCATAGGCAGATATAGGCAGGTATATGTCGCCCATAGGCAGGTGTAGGCAGGTTAATGTCCCTCATAGGCAGGTATAGGCAGGTATATGTCCCTCATAGGCACTAAACGTATTCCGACACTCCCAAGAACGGAGGAAAGGAGAAGGAGCAAAAAGGGAGAGTGAGGGGAGATACAAATGGAGGGGGATAAGAAAAAAGAAAAGAAAAAGGCGCTTTCTTGTGTAGTATTATTAAAATGGGAGACATATATATATATATATATATAGATTATATGTATATATATTTATATTTTTTATTTATATAGTATATATATTTATTTATATATATGATATATATATATATATTTATATATCATATCTGTCCCATTGCATCATGAGACCAGTGAATAATAAGTTTTCAAATGTAGATACATTTATGTGCAGCCAATTCTTTCTATCAGGGATGCCTTGTCGAAAGGCTTTCAGGACAGACTTCAGATGAAATGCACACGAAGAAATTTTGACTATCCAACAAAGGAATAGTCGGGGCGCAAAAGGAAACTACTAGTTGTAATATATTAGCACTGGACTTGAATAAAAGAAACTCTTCTTAATTTAAGAGAAGGTCCTTTGTATTCACCTATTTATCAACGAAAAATGCATGACATAAATTTATATACAATAACATCTAAATAAGTGAACACCTCACAAGACTTTTAAAATACAGTATAGGCAGGTATTTGTCCCCTATAGGCTGAGATAGGCAGGTATATGTCTCCCATAGGCAGGTAGAGGCAGTTCAATGTCACCAAAAGGCTGATATAGGCAGGTATATGTCCCCAATAGGCAGATATAGACAGGTATATGTCCCCAATAGGCAGATATAGGCAGGTATATGTCTCCCGTAGGCAGGTAGAGGCAGTTCAATGTCCCCCATAGGGAGATATAGGCAGGTATATGTCTACCATAGGCAGGTAGAGGCAGATATATGCAAGGTTTTTAAAAAAGTAAAAAAATACCAGTACTCGCCTCTCTCCCCTGCTGCTCTGATGCGATCCGTCTTCTTCCCGACACAGGGAGCGTGATGTCTCATCAGGCCACGCAGGCAGGGTGATGACAGCATGCTAACTGTGCCCGGGCCATGTATGAGCCGAGGAAGGCTTGAGGCAAGCAGGTGGCTGCTATCTGGAATGTGGACCCAGCAGTGGCTGGTAAAAGTGTATGTGGCGCTGTCAGTAGGCCAAGACCATGTTAGAGACGGTGAAACTCTATGTGTGGAGTTAGTGGCCATAATGGTATATTTTTTTTATTATATATATATAATATTTAATATATATAAGATATATAATAGTCATATATATACTTCATGACTGAACGTTGAAGGAAGTGCTGTGTCTTGAGCTGGCTTGGTCGGTATATGAGATGTATGATATGCTGTCTGCACACAGATTCCTAATTGCTATTGTGATTAAGAGGAGTGATTTATCAGAAATGGCTTTCAGACCAAGACTCACAGTATTTCTGAAACTGTACAGTTTGTAAACTTTTCATCTGCTGCGGTGGTGAAAGTGTAACGTGAGTTGACAAATGGCGCCATTGTTAACAAGAAACATGGAAACTGCAGAACACCACCTGCCAAAGACATGTGAGGTGAGCGAAGGTGCTTGAGAGAGGGCTGACACAGTGCAGTGGAGCAGCTCCCCAACAAAATGAACCAGGGTTCTACCAAGTATGTGTTCAAAACAACGGCTCTGTGAATCCTACTGTTTATTGGAGCTTCAATAGAAATTAATGTGGAAAACTGCACAAGCGCAGATGTCTCCCTATTACCTGAAGCCAGGTCATAGCTCACTAAGAAGTAAACTTACAAGATAAGACAATCCCTTTAAGAAACTATTTATACACACTGGTTATCTTCACAGCTATTACAACATTGCAATACAGTGCAGTTTAATTGGCTTCCACTAGTGGTAAATTCAGTTGACTTGTTATGATGTGGAAAGTAACACACCTTGTCTATGTGAGGTAAAGGGTTGACACTGCTTGACTGAGCAAGAATGAGGTTACAAAGTCAAAGTCAGAGGGTCAGGTCAGGGAAATAATATGAGGAAGGGTACAAAACACTCCACTTTGTATAGTCAAAAACTCGAGAGGTACATTTAATGCCCACAATGAACAGTATGTATTTAAGTATATTCATACAAATTTTTCTACTTATTTGTTGACTTCCATAAAGAAAAATATATTAACAATAATCAGCTTTCTCCAACAATGAAGCCATTTGATTTTTAGTTTATTGTATTTTATTTAAAAATCTGCTAAAATGCCACCAAAAATATCACTTTCCATAAAGGCTGTGTGTGCATTCAGCCTAAAAGAACTGGTTATGGAGCACAATACTGGAGAGTCCACTTACTGCCCTTAATCTACAGTTTTCAGTTCGAGTATTAAGGTTTTTTATTTATTTTTGTCACTCATATCATTATTACTCATCAGTCATGTACTCTATATAGTTCGCCTATATATTTTTGATTGTCTTGTGTCGCAGGTGTCACCTCTTGTTATGTTTAGTTGACTCCCATTTTTTATGTATTATATACTATGTTTTAATAATTTTCTAATAAGGTGTATTCCTTTACTTGTCATTAATTTGGTGTGCTTTTGTTCTTTAGATACATGAAAATTTCCATTCTTTCCTACTTGGAGGCATGCATATGCTCATGTGAGTGGCTGATAAGTGTCCAGCATTGAGAACTGAGGACCCTTTGTTCCCAGCTCTCTGACCCCTACCATGGTCATTTTATAGCATGTATAACGGGAAACCCTTTTTGATGGCTTAAAATATCCGAAGGCAACTATTGTAAAAAGGAAATGGATGGTTCTCCTCCAGTCATAAAGATAGGATCCCAATTATTACACATTTAAGAGAGGTGGATGATGAAGACAGCCCCTTTTAAAATAAATTACATTAATTTTTGCTTTACTTACCCCCAGCAAGCAGTTATGATCACCAAGGGAAGCGACAGGCCTGGCATGGACTGTCAAAGTCTGCCACAGTGTGTTCTGCTCATAGACGCTTGTCCTGAGCATCCATATGACATATACCCAAAAGAAGCACCTTTGACATGAGAAAAAGGACTCTTACATAAGCTGGTAATTACATTGGGTAAAAAGTTCTAGTCTGCAATCTCCATTTCTTCATTCATTTTTAGACCTCTTGATATTCAGTTTGCAGATTTTCTTATGTGGATCTATAATAATAATAATCTTTATTTATATAGATAGCGCCAACATATTCCGCAGCACTTTACAATTTAGTGGGTATAAGTACAAACAAGGAAAAAGCTACACAGTAAAAAGCTACTTACAGATCAGACATGAGGTATGAGGGCCCTGATCCGAAGAGCTTACAATCTATTATGATGTGTGAGTGAGACAAAGGGTGAGAAGTGCTCAGTTTACAATGATCCAACCATGTTACATAAATATGGGGTAGTGTACACAAAAAGTGGATGAACCTGCCACCCAGACCGCACAACTATATACATATAAGTGCCTGTGAATGCCCAAGTGGTCCCCCCCACTTTTTTTCTGGGTGGGGGACGGTCCCCCCCACTTTTTAGCCACTTCAATAAAAAATAATCCATATGTATGCATGAGATACGGTACGTGGGGAGAGATGAGCACAGAAGAAGGAAGAAGGTCAACCCTTTGCCGCTTATATTTCTGTGCATATTGGGGGACAGAGTAGTAGAAGCCTCAAGTGTAGTGCAAAGTGAGAGCACTGATTGGTTAGTGCAGGAGTCTGCAGGGGCTGCTTCACCAATCAGAATGCTGCTCACAGTACAGCACAATTCTGTATCTGGCTGTTTCTTTCCATCCCTCGTATACAACTTCCACTATGCTCAGATATAATCAGAGAAGGAGAGAAGCTCTTGTCGAATGCCAACTGCAACCAGACTACAGGAGGGACAGGTAAGGAGAGACAAGGGTTGCCAGCGTTGTGTGTGCATGTGAGTAGGGTAATGTACTTGTATATGTAAGATGTGTATGTACTGTACTGCCATTGTCAAGCCATGTCAACGTCTTCACTGCACTTTAGCGCGGGGAAATGAAAGTGAATGGGCCGGCCGCACATTTTGAAGTGTTTATTGGCCAGTAGGGTGTTACTTCTAAAAACCACAAGCATATAGCTTGCCCCGCTATATGTTTTTAACGTGAGAACATACCTTAAGGGTCATTCATGCAGGAGATAAGAATGTGATTATTGAGACGGATTCAGTGCTGGATCTGCCTCCTGGAAACGGTGTCCAATCCGGCAGGAAACTGATTTACATTATACTCTATGTAAAATCAGTGTTGTGTTTAGATGACAATGATTTTAATCTAGTATTTCGGTGTGTGGTCAGCACCTAAAAAGTAATTCTTTGAGGTGTTTTTTAAGCACTACAGCTTAAAGGATAGGAGGAAGAAATCTGTCTCGGGCAGCCTGGATCATTTTGCTGTCGAATTCGCGTTTGCACCGCCAATTTTCCAAAGCTTTCGACACTGGTCAGTGCTGGAAAAACTATATGTGAGCTCACCCTAAGTGTGTAGATGTTTATGTGTTCAATATAGTATATTTTACTCCACACTTTTTTCTGGGGTACTTTGTTAATGTAAGTCTCTGGGCTACAGTGTGTAATTTAATCTCTGGGGTTTGGTGATTAATGCAGTAATATCTGGAGTACGGTGAGTAAACTAATTATGGGGCACAGTGAGTAATGTATTAATCTTCTGGGGTACAGTGGGTAATTATTATATCTGGTGTATGGTTGTGTAATTGTTGTAATCTCTGGGGTACAGTGAGTATGTAAGATCTTGTGTATGGTGTGGTATGTGATAATCTATGGGTAAAGTGGGTAATGTAATATCGGGTGTATGGTGTGTATTGTTAGTTTAATCTTCTGGGGTGCAGTGTGTAATATAATATCTGGTGTATGGTGTGTAATGTAGTAATCTCTGGGGTACAGTAAGTAATATAAGATCTGGTGTATGGTGTGTAATGTGGTAATCTCTGGGGTCACAGCGAGTATTGTTAATATATGGTGTAGGGTGGTAATGCAGTAATCTCCTGGGGGTAAGGTGTGTATGTAGGTAATCTCTGGGATACAGTGTCATGTAATCTATGGGGTTACAGTGCGTATGTAAATCTGGTGTATAGTGTGTAATGTAGTAATCTCTGGGGTACAGTAAGTAATGTAAGATCTGGTGTATGGTGTGTAATGTGGTAATGTGTAATGTGGTAATCAGTGTAATGTAATCTCTGGGATACAGTGTGATGTAATTCATTTCTAGGGTTCTGTGTATAATGTAATTCATTTCTAGGGTTCAGTGGGTAATATAATAATTTTTGGGGCACAGTGGAATTTGGTTATTTCTTGAGTACAAATGTACAGTTAATTTGTAAGGTTGCAGATAGTAATGTCCATTTACTTTGTCTACCATGTGTAATAAAATTCATTTTGGGGTGAGTGGTGCTGTCATTTCTGGTTTTTGGTATGCATTAAATTACATTTGGTGTACTGTTAGGGTCATAAGTAATTCCTAAGGGTACAGTAAGATTCGGTTCCTTTATTTCACTCATTCTGTGGTGTGTATAACAAATTTAATGGAGTATGTAAGGTCCTCATGAAGTACGAGAAGTCAGGGATGAAATCCAACAGCATCTGCCTTTATGCTCTCTCCACATCTGATATTCAACACAACGCCTTAGCCTCTGCAAGCTCCTATACTTCCGGGTCCTGTGTTCTCCATCTTAAAGAGGCAGGAATACCTTTTGTATGTTACATCACACCGTTTATTGTTTTTTTTTAAATAATATACATAACCCCATTTGGCTGTTTGTACAGTTATGGTTACAACACAACAACAACAACAAACAAAAACACAAGGTAAAACATGAACATGAAAAGTCTGTTACAAATCAGAATCTAATCTGATCAAGTTTCTGGATCCTGGCTAAACCTCCTCAATGAGGTTAGACGGAGGCTCTCTCTCTGTAGATATCGTCTAGAAGTCCAGGATCACTGGCTTACCGATGGGCGGGAACTTCCTGTTGAGGTTGCCCCTATCAACACCACTCCGTCAGTCTGAGAGAGGTCATCAAAGTCATTATCTGGGTATTATTTTGAAATATGAGGCATTCCTTGGTTATGGAGTGTCCATTCCGCTCAGCAGGACAAATGCTTCCTTTCTTTGGCTGCTTACATGATAACCTGCGGATACTTATGTGGACCTGTCTTATTGTTTGGCGTTCGACGAAAACAACAGTATCACCCGTCCGAATTGAGATGGCTACAGCACGTCTTCTCCTGTCCGCTTAATGTTTCTTTTTGCGCTTTTGTGTGAGTCTGTTGGTTAAAGGTTGACGTCAGCTGGCGTGCGTGGGTAGCCACCCTCAAGGAATGAGTATCCGGGAGTTCGAGTGGAACACACCAGATGAGAAGGGCAGCATTAGTTGATTGAGTGCGGCTTACTTCTGTTGTTGCGGTAGGAATTGTTCAGGCCTGCTTCCAGTGGTATATGCTCCATGAGCGGATGCTTTGACTATCTTTCCTAAGGTGCGCATAAATCTTTCCACATTCATTTGCTTGTGGCTGCAAGGTAGTTTTCTTTCTGTGAGTGAACCCAAGATATTCGAAATTGTACGAAAGTTGGTCCATTAAATGCGAGGTCCATATCTGTTTTGGACTATTTTTGGAAATGTCATATGCTGAGAAATAGTGTCCAAACTACGGTATGACATGGTTGGCTGAAGTTGACGAAATTTAATGCAATAGTAGGATACCTGGATATTATTAATTGCCAACTTGGATGTATTGTCCATTAGGTAGTGGCCCTTTAATATCAAACAGCTACTTCCTCCCAGACAGCCTTTGGTAGGGGAGGACATCAGTTATGGTTCAGGGTTTGCTGCAGGAGTAACAAGATGGCAAGTATTGCAGTGTTTTTTTAGTGTTCTACTAAATATCATATTTGGGAACCACATTTTTCTCTGAGGAAGTTTTTTTGTACCGTCAATTCCCAAATGAACTTCATGAGAAATCTGTATTACTTTGGACACAAGGCCTTTGGAACCACCTGTTTGGTTCCTTGGGAATTAGATGATCCTCAGTGACTGATAGTTAATTTCTGACACTTGAGATTGATTGGGCAGCTCCTTTATGTTGATGGTCCTGATCTGGAAAGTTTGTATCTGGATTTCATGGCCATTTTCCACTTTGATAATTTGTATTAAAGAACAAAGCGTCTTGTCGTTAGCAGTTGCCGTCACAAATTGATCTTTTATAGGCTGAATGTGCCTTTGGTTATAATGCATGAACTGCAACAAGTTGATTGTACAGTTCAGTTGCCTGATGCTGCATTTGGTCTTCTTCCGTGGGTGTCTGGGATATGTAGTCAGCTGGATTACTGTATTGTCCTTGGACTTTAACGATTGTGTAATTGTAATTTGAGTCGCAGACCCACTGTTCAATTCTAGCTGGCATCTTAGCTATGGGGTTTCAAAAATGATGAGGGAGTGCTTGATGATCATGTAATATGGTGAATGGAGCTACATAGAGAAGAGATGAAAATGTTCACCACCTAGAAAACAGCTAGGCTTTCCTTCTCAGGGCTGGAGTATCGTTTTTAGTATATGTGATTGCTCTCTGGCATTTGAAATGGTGGAGGGACTGGAATATGGGTATGTATGCGTTTGGAATAGCCCCAGTCCCACAGGACTGCATCCACAATCACTCTGTGCGTAAAGTGGGATCAAAGTAAGCCAAGGTGTTGTGGGAGCAAAGTTCCCTTTTAAGTGCATCAAAAAGAGGTTTGGACCACTCTGTGGACACATGTATTAACAGCCGGTTTCGTGAGATCACTCAGTGGTACACTAATGGTGGAAAATTCTGGATATATCTAGACACAGTAACTGGACATTCCAAGGAAAAGAGCGATTCACTTGACATTTCTGAGGAATGGAGGCCATTTTTATTGCGTGTACCTTTTTGGGATCAGGCTGTACTCCCACCGCTGAAAAAATGTGACCATAAAACTCCAAGGAAGTTTTGTTAAATTCACACTTCTCTTTGTCAGGGCTGGGCAGCGCTCGGCTTGCAGGGAGGAAGAGTCTGCAGCAGCTGATCAGCGACCCCACCCCCCCCTCTGATAGACAGTCTGCTGGGAGCTGTGTTGAGTGTAAGATGCACCAGCCACTCCTTACCGTGGAAGTTGCACCAGCCAATGGTAGGACCCAGAGGCCGCTCCAATCAGCTACAGGGCGGTATCTGGGGATCACATTTAAACTCCATGCTAAAAGCATTGAGTGCTGCGCCTGTGTTATTCTCCTGGCCTTGCCTTGCTTTCCTGTGCTATTGCTTTGTTGTTTGCTTACATATGTAACTGACCTGGCATGTTCTCCTGTCCCCGGCTTGTCTCATGGATTTTGTACCTCGCTCCCGTTCATGTTTGACTTCTGCTTGTTTACGTTTATCCCTCTGGTTATGATTTGTGTCTTGGCGTTCTATTTGGTTTGACCCGGACTGTCTGACTTGTATTCCTTATGACGGCCCCAGCAATTTAGCAGCGCAGGGATTGTCGCCCAGTTGCATCTGCCGCCTTAGGTCAGCTCGTCGACAAGTAGGCCGGGTCAGAGGGCTGGTTCTGGTCAGGCTCACTGTACCTCCCTTGAGGTGGGGGTACAACTCTGTGTTTAGAGTGATCCCCGAGATGCTAACAGTGAAAGACCTCTTGAATGCACTATTGTGTATCAGCTTGGGTTTTGCCATAACTAGAATATCATCTACTGTAATTGAAAGCAGTGGGAATATGTTGGATACACTTTCTTATAGCATCCTGAAAGATTTCTGCGGGCATGATACATACACCAAATTGTCAACCATTTGTACCGCTGAGGCCCTATAATGTGTAGAAAATGTTGTTAGGAAATAGGACTCGGGACTCATTTCTAGCTTGAGGGTTAACCTTTTTTAAAGGCCCCAGCTTTGAAAAGATATTTTGGCTCCATTTAGAAAAGGAATAATATCATTATTGTGGGAGAGTTGTGCCCCTTTCTCTCTAAAAGGCAGTTTTTTGGAAGGCACATGCCCACAAAAAGGGCCCAAAAATGGTGGGGAAATTTTTGGGTTTTTTTGGAAACCCAAAAAACAATTGGAAAAACCCCATGGGTGGGGCCTGTAACATTCTAAATAATATCATCTTCTTCAAAAGATTGAAGTTTTTTTCCACCTTCTTTCTTAGAAAAAATTTGGAATACCCTTTTGGGGGGATTGTGCGCCCTGGAGGGAACTTTTTCATTACATAAGTGTGTTAAAGCCCTTTTAAATTTTTTCCAAGTCCACGAAAAAAGGGTAAAAATTCATTAATCATAGTTTGAAAATTTCCTTGTCAGCTGGATCGTTATTGTATGAATGATCGGAATGGGGACCCTTTTTCCGGGCAGTGTGGAAAGCTGAAAAAGGGCAGCCTCCAGACCCCTTTAAGATGAAAAAAATTTTTTTCCCGTGCTTCCCTTTTGTAGTGATTTCTGTTTAAAAATTTTTCCCCAAGGGTTGGGTAATGGGTAGTGTTAAAGCGATTGGGGTTGGGCTATCGAGATGAGCGTAGTCGGCGCTATAAATAAGGTTTTTCGATTGAGCATCGTTTGACGATTCCCATTAAAGTCTATGGGGGGAGAAAAACCAACACCTTCATTATTAAAACCCAAACAAGGCGGGAAAGCTAAAATTTAAAACATCCACAACAGTCAAAGGGAAACGTGTTTCATTAAGGCAACAAAATTGGGGGTTTTAAAAAGTCACAAAAAAAAAAGTAAACAGAACCTTTCACTACCCCTGTCTTTTCCCAAAAACCTGCCCTTAAACCGGGCATCCCCCAAAAATTTTAAAAAGTGCCAAAAGGGGCCAATTTTTTTTTTGAACCATAAATGTTTATTGAATGGACTTTAAAAAAAAAAAAAATTCCCTGTCTGGAACCGGCATGACCCCCAAAACCTGCATGACCCCCAAATTTAAAAAAAAGGCCCCCCAAAAAAGGGATTTCTTTCAACCCCCATTTTTTTTTTCACTGGACTTTGACTATACCTGCCCGGGCCCGCAGTATGCCTTTAAAACCCTGTCTGCCCCCCCAAAATTAAAAAGTCCCGGGAAAAAGGATCTGTTATTCTGAAATTTTTTTTTATGTTTTCGTTTTAAAACGGTATTTTTTTGCCCTTTTAAATTTCCCTGGGTGCTTAGAATTGTTTTTTAAGTTTTAAAGTGGATCTGCTTAAATTTGAACAATGCTGGGTGGCAAAAGTAAAAAAACAAGTAACTGTTTTGTTTTGGTAAATAAACGGTTTTTTTTTGCCCCTTTAAATTTCACCTGTGGTAAAATTATAAAATTTGTTTTTTTTTTAAAAAATTTAGTAGATGCTGCGTCAATGAAACGTGATGGGTGGCCAAAAGTAAAAAAACACTTTAATGTTTTGTTTTGGTATAATAAACAATTTTTTTTTGCACCTTTCAATTCACCTGTGGTGAAAAATTGGGAATTTGGCTGTTTTAAAAATTTACTTTGGGTGCGCAAATAAAAAAAAATGCTGGGTGCGCAAAAGTCAAAAAACACGTTTTGGTTATTTTTTGGATAATAAACGGTTTTTTTTGCCCCTTTTTAAATTAACCGTGGTGAATATAAATTGCTGTTTTAAAGATTTACGTGGATGCTGCGTCAATGAAAATGCTGGTGCGAAAAAGGTAAAAAAAACCCACGGACTGTGTGTTTTGTAGAAAAAAGGTTTTTTTTGGACAACAAAAAAACCTGTGCGACTACAAGATTGCTGTATTGTTTTTTAAAAACTGCAAGGGGGGGATATATAAAACATCACAGGTGTAATGGGTAAAATTGAAAATTGAACCCCCTACCCAAAAATGTATATTTGTAATAAAAGGGAGTTTTTGCAGCTAAAAAAAGGGGCCTCAGTTACTAAAAATTATGTTTACCAATTTTAAGTTCGGGGCTGCCCAATACCCCGGGAAAAAATATTTAAAATAGCAAACTGTTAATAATAAAGATATTCCATTTACAATGTCTAAACTAAGTCTTGGTGAACTTTTAAACCCGTGTTCTTTATAGATAGAGCTTTCTGTGTTCGCCCCGCCCCCCCCCCCCCGCTCCCCAAAAACCCCCGGGGGAATTTACAGTGGGGATGCTGCCCTTTTAAAAATTTTAGCTAACTACATAAAATTTTCAAAAACTTAATCTAACTAAATTGGAAGGTCACAGCTATTTGTAGAGGTTTTCCCCCTTGCAGAAATAGACTAATTTCGCTGAGCTTTTTTTGCCAAAAGGCAGGGGGCGCAGGGCCTATCCCCATGAGACGCTGAGGGGAAACTGAGGCTGAAACCCGGGAAAAGCGTTCTATGTAAAAAAGGGGGTTTATGTGTTTTTTAAACCATCGGGGAAACCAAACCATCCCGTCAAAGGGGCGTCGGGAAAAACACATCTCCCCCCTGCTCTATTCTGAATCGGGTTTGCTGGCCGAAAAAATTACAGGAAGGGGCCGAAAAAGGGGCGATTTTAAAAATTTTATGCTCAGATTTTAAAAACCCTTAAATTTTTTCTGATCTGGAAAATTCGATCACCAAAAACCCCTTTCCGATTTTTAACTTTGTCGATAAAAAAACCCCTCAACACTAGTTTAAAGGGGTCTGAGATCCATTTTGGGAAAAATTTTGGTTTTGGGAAAAATTTCCAAGGGAGGGGTGTATCCAAATTTTTTAAGATTCGCTGTGTATGGGTGTTCAAATGGTTTCCCCAGTATCAATGGTGAAAATAATATCAGTTTTTAAGAACAGTGATTTTTAACCTTGGAGACCTAGGATTTTGGTGTAGAAGTAATGTATACATAGTCCTCAATTGTGGTAGATTGTCGTACCTCTGCAGTCTGATGTATGACTTTTACATTACCTAGTTTTTGCTGGACTGTAAAAGACTTTTGGTAATTGCTTTGATCTGCACACTGCTGCAAAATGGTTCTCTTTTCCGCATTTGCTGCATGTTTGGTCCTAACCGCTGACATTTATTTCATGAGGAAAGTCTTTCCCACACCGGGTAACATTTTATTGGTTTCAGGTTCAGGTGTCTGTAGTACTTTAAGTTGGAGGGTTTATGCACCTGGATGTCATCCCCCTTTTCCATCCAAAACAGGTGCCAGGTGATCAGCTAGTTTGTATGGCAACGGCCTTTTTTGAGAAGGGGTCATGCAGAGAGTAATCCTGCTGCAAGCGCTTTGCTCTTAAAGTGGATGATTGCACGACAAACAATGATTTGAGTAATAAAGTAACTTCATCATCAGCATCAGTAAATGCACACGCCCCTGTGCCATTCCCTTAAGCGTGTGACATATGTGTCCCATGGATTCTTCTGGAAGCTGTTTATTCAATCCTGAACTTGTATCTCGCATATCTGAAGTTTTGCATAGGGTTGAAGTAAAACAGGGGCTTTGGCGCAGCGTCTATAAGTGTCAGTTCTTGTAGGCCATGTTAGGGTTGCTGTAAATATCCATACACCTCTGTGCCACATAGTGCACAATAGAGCTCTTTTTCTTTGTCATCTTTATGTCTGTTGCTTCCAGAAAGGTTCTCAAACCTTGCATCCATTTCTCCAGTTATGAGCCAGGTTTATGACTGCATTTGTATCAAACTTTGGAAACAAACGTGCATGTAGTCTGCATCCCAGCTGTAATCAGTAATGCAGTATAGGAGAGTTGAATGAGCAGTTCTGGGTACGTCCTTATATGTTGGATCTGTAAGCACCAGTCCTTGGTATCCAGCATATGCATATGGCAGTCACTACTCCTACTCACAAGCCAAGTCCAAGAACTCTCACCCATCCACGTCGCCAGTGTAAGGTCCTCATGAAGTAAGAGAAGTCCAGGGATTAACTCCAACAGCGAATCTGCTTTTATTGCTCTCTTCCACATCTGATAATACAACACAACAGCCTTAGCTTCCTAGCCAGCATGCTACTCCTGTTTCCTGTGTTGTCTCCTCTTGAAAGAGTCAGAATACTTACTGTATGTTACAGATAGTGGGTGGGTGATGGGAGGATTAAGTTGAAATTTGCTGCAGTGCACAACATTTTTTATTTCCTTTAAGAGGGGTAAATATTTCTCATTGCTAGGGCTGCTTTTTAGTCCCAGTTCGGCTCTAAACTTCAGTAATTAGAGAGTCACTCATAAACTTACGGATTGCACCAAAAAGTGTCCCGCCAATAAGGACGTCCCACCCGGACCTGCTGTGGGGACCCACACAGAGCTCCTAGGTGGGTTTCGAGGGGGTCCGCTACACTGTAGGGAAGAGAGTGGGGAGAAGGAAGGTGAGGGGAAGTGAGAAAGGAGAGGTGAGTGAAGGAGGGAGGGAGGAAGGTAGGGAGTAAGGAGCTGTAGGAAGGGAGGGAGGGAGAGGAAGATAGGGGATGAGAGGGAAAATTGTCCCCTCCCCCCCACACACACACTTTTTGAACCAAAGTTACGCCCCTGGGCTTAATGATTAGTGATCTTGGTAAGCCTGCCTAAGAAAATGAGTTTGCAGAGCGCACTTGAAACTATGAAGGTTGTGAGAATGCCTGATCACATGGGGTAACATGTTCCAGAGAACCGGAGCAGCACATGCAAAATCTTGGAGACGGGCATGGGCGGTTCGAGAAGAGGTGTGTAATTTCAGATCATTAGCAGAGCACAGAGAGTGGGTAGGGTGGTAGACAGAGTTGAGGGAGGAGATGTAAGGGTGACACAGGGTAGAGGCATCAGTATAGTGGCTGGAGAGAAAGATGAGCCTGGCTGCTGCATTCAGGCAAGATTGGAGAGGGGGGAGTTTGCAGAGAGGGAGACCAATATCTATCCTCCAATTAATACCTGCTGGATGTGAGCTTTATGTATTTTAAAGTTTAGAGTTTGTCATTTTTTTCTGCTTTCTCTTTACTCTTGTACACAGCCTGAGTAATTTGCTTCCTCTAAACTGCCTTGTGTGGGCTTTCCTACCTATTTTACAGTCTGTGTGAGCTGCCCTCCTTGGATGCTCTCCTCCCTTCTCCATGCTCTGATCTGCATGTACAACCCCCTTATCCTATCTGCTGCTACCTCTAACACTAGGAGAAGGGAGAGCAGAAACAGTGATTTGATGGATTTGCATGAGATCTTGCAAGACAGTCAGCCCAAGGAAGGACTTGTACAAACTCCACATCAGGATTTTGTACAAAAATATGTAGAAAGTTTCTTATTTTTACATGTAAGAAACAAATAAAAAGACAATTTAACTGCACAGGTGTCCATACTCTTTAACATTATTCCTTGGTATTTGCCTTACATTGTTGCAGCCAGAGTATCCCTTTAACTGCTTCCTGACCACCTTATGTACAAAGCAAACTCTAGTAAGATGAAATAAAGGATCCTTTAGCAGCACAGAATAATGATGTACATGAAACAAAATCCCTACATTCCCCCTTGTTAGCAGCTGAATACCAAATACAAACTGTAGCTGTAAAATTTCCAATTAACTTCAGTTAAAAATCCCTCCTCAACTTTTATGGTGGCATCTTTAACCCCAGAGTCCCAGACATGGTCGGCTCTTCTTCTATACCACAAAGTACAGATGAAGATGCCGCATTGTTTGGATACTTTTCTGCCTGATGTGTTTGAGCAGCAACCCAAGTATATTTAATGAGAACAATATAACTAGCATGTTTCTTAATGTGATTACATTATGGCTGGGATAATTTGCCCTTTCCCAAAATGCCCAAGTGTAAATCATGACCCACACCCCAGACTTCTTTACTCGGCGCTGACTTTTTCAATCAATAAATTAGCACTGTGATATGAAAATTAGAAGGAAAATGAAAACATTGTAGATTGTGACATTTTTATTTAAAAGTTTTATTGTTGGAAGTTTGAAACCGTTGCACCTATCGAAAATTTTTCATTTATAAAAGCACACTAAAATTCTTATTTTAAGGAAAAAGGGTTGGGTAAAGACTTTACAATGAAAATTTAAGGGCCCATTAGTGTTCTAAAAAAGAAAAAATTCAAGGACACAATTTCCCTATAATCCTTGACTGATATGTGCATAAATGCTTTTTCTGGAACTTTAATATTGGCGCGGATTGAGACGTGGGGCCGATAGGAGGTATTGGAGGTTTTTATGATCTGAAAAAAACGGTGATTGGTTTTTGGGGGGCCCCTCCAGGAGGGGAGCCCATTCTTCAAAGGCTAATTTGAAGCCAAATCCCAGTCCCCCCGATGGTGAATTCTTCTCCGTGTTGGAAAATCTTGGAAAAGGGAACCACGGGGAAACCATCTTGCCCTTGGGGCCCCTTTGATAAAAAATCACGCCGTCTCCAACCGTGGATGCATTGACTTACAGAAAGAATGGCTTCTCTGCGTCAGGTAGGGTCAGGATGGGTGCAGATGCAAAAGCGGCTTTAAGTTTGGCGAATGCCTGCTCAGCCTCCGGCGGCCATTGCCTAGGATTGGAGTTCTTCGTAGTACATGCCAGGATGGGTGACACCAATGGGGAGTAATGCGGAATGAACTGCCGATAATAGTTGGAGAAGCCTAAAAAGCGCTGTATGGCAGACAACTTCGCAGGGTCCATCTGTAAACCCCTGTCCGAGATGATGTAGCCCAGGAACGGAGGCTGGTCTGGTGGAAAAGGCATTTCTCAAACTTGGCATAGAGGCGGTTAACGCGCAGACGTTCAAGCACGTGGCGAACATGGAGGCGATGAGTCTCCAAATTGGCAGAGAATACCAGGATGTCGTCCAGGTAAACCATGACACAGGTATAGAGGAGGTCTATGATAATGTAATTCACGAACTCCTGAAAGACTGCTGGGGTGTTACACAATCCGAAGGGCATGACCAGGTACTCGAAGTGCCCGTCCCGCGTGTTAAAGGCAGTTTTCCATTCATCCCCTTCCCGGATGCGGAAGAGGTTGTAGGCACCCTGCAAGTCCAGCTTGGAGAAGATCCTCGCAGCGCAGAGCCGATCAAAAAGTTCTGTGATCAAGGGCAAAAGGTATCTTTTTTTACTGTAACTTTATTGAGACACCGATAGTCAATGCAAGACCGCAGGGACCCATCCTTCTCCACGAAGAAAAATCCAGCACCAGCCGGGGAAGAGGACTTGCGGATAAACCCCTTCCAGAGGTTCTCCTGAATGTAAGCCGACAGAGCTTGGGTTTCTGACACCAACAGCGGATAGACCCGGCCCCTAGGGGGACTGGTACCGGGCATCAGATTAGTGGGGCAGTCTTACGGCCGGTGAGGAGCGCTTGTTTCTTGGAGAAGGCATCAACAAAGTCCTGGTATGCATCGGGCAGTCCAGGCATGGATTTGTGTGGCCCCGACGGAGAGGCGGAACACACCGGGCGAGGTGACACCAGAAAATGATTCTGGCAGTCCGGTCCCCAGCGAGTGACTTCTCCAGTTGTCCAATCGAGCGTAGGGGCATGGTATTGCAGCCATGGCAGCCCCAGAAGAATCGCTGAAGTAGACCGGGAAAGTAAATCCTCTCTTTGTGCAGGGCCACCACCTGGAGAGAGACTGGTATTGTAGCATACAAGATGGAATCACTCAGGAGCTCCCCATTAACTGAAGCGATCACCAGTGATTTTTCCAGGCGGACTACTGGGAGGTGATACTGTGTCACCAGAGAGGTATGAATGAAGTTCCCTGCAGAACCAGAATCCAAGAAAGCTGAGACCTGAAACGAAAGTCCAGCATCCATCATGATCCACACAGGCATTGCTAGGCGTGGAGAGGGGAAACTTACACCTAGGGACGCCTCTCCCACGTAACCTAGGTGCGAGAGTGGGACGTTCTGGACAGTTTCTGCGGAAGTATTCTGGACTGGCGCAGTACAGACATAAATTTTCCCCACGACGTTGAGACTATTCTTGTTCGGAGGGATGAGCTCTATCGACCTGCATGGGTTCTTCACCAGAAGATTGCGGAAGAGAGAGCGGAAGTCTCTGGGCCACGGGAGCCAGGTGAGAAAACCGACGAGGACGGGCAGAATCGCGATCTTGACGGAGCTCCTCCTTCCTCTTGGCAAAGTGTACGTCGATGCGGGTGGCCAGGTGAATTAGCTCAGAGAGTGAAGATCCCTCGCAGCCAGTGCATACTCTGCAGGAGAGGCCCTTCTTGAAAGTAGCATATAGTACGGCCTCATTCCAGGTCAGCGCCGATGCCAGGGTACGAAACTGGACAACATAGTCCCCAACAGAAGAGTCCCCTTGGCACAGGTTCAGGAGGGCGGTTTCGGCAGAGGAGGCACGGGCAGGTTCTTCGAACACACTGCGGAATTCTTTGAGGAAAGCCTGCAGATCCATTGTTGCAGGGTCACTCCTATCCCAGAGGAGTGTAGCCCATGCCAGGGCCTTTCTGGAGAGCAGGCTGACTACAAATGCCACCTGGAACCGCTCGGCTGGAAACTGGTCCGCTATCAGCTCCACGTGCATCGAGCACTGGGTGAAAAATCCCCTGCAGAGCTTGGGATCTCTGTCGTACTCAGAGGGCAGCGACATCTGGAGTCAGTGAGACCACTGGGGGTGGTGCAACCGCGGGAGGAGGCGGTGGCTGCTGTTGAGCGGTGATGAGCTGCTGCATCATGGCGGTCAACTGGTTCAGTTGTTGCACCAGTTGCTGGGATTGCTGAGAAACGATGGTCGTAAGGTTCGCCACACTGGGCAACGGCACCTTGGCAGGATCCATGGCTGGATCTTACATTTACGCCTGGCAGGATGTGGATCCACTGGACCCCCAAAAGCAATGGCGTAAACTGCGCCTGGGAGCGGAATCTAAGTGGGTCCCGGTTTTCACCAGAGCCCACCGCAAAGCAGGATGGTCTTGCGGTGGCGGGATTCCACCAGGTTGCTACCCTAGACGTGACTAGCTTGCGGAGGCAGCCGACGAGCAAAGAGGGTCAGGGTCAACTGGCAACTCGGAGACAATGCAGGCGGACAGGACAGGTCAGGCAGCAAAGGGACACGGACAGAGTATAGGAACCAACGGAATGGTATACAGCGAACTCAAGTGGTCGGCTAGCTCTGAAGGCAAGAGCTGTGAAGTAGTCCCCGGAGTCGATTGCTAAGGTCTTAACAATCGACTTGAGGCCTTAACAACTGGCTTAACAACCGACTGGAGTCCGCGGAGTCGATTGCTAACTCTTATCAACTGACTTGTCGTGAGGCCTTAACAACCGGCTTAACGACTGTTAGCGACTTCACAACGCAGTAAATTATGTGTCCCCCAGTGAAGGTAAAAGGGTCCCCCAGTAAGTTATACGTCCCCCAGTAGGTGGTTATATACTTTATATATCTCCCAGTAGGTAGGTGTGTAGTTTATATGTCCCCCAGCAGGTATATAGGCAGGTTATTGATCCCCCAGCAGGTATATGGGCAGGTTATGGGTCCCCTAGCAGGTATATAGGCAGGTTATTGATCCCCCAGGAGGTATATGGGCAGGTTATGGATCCCCCTGTAGGTATATAGGCAGGTTATGGATCCCCCTGTAGGTATATAGGCAGGTTTAGGTCCCCCAGCAGGTATATGGACAGGTTATGGATCCCCCAGCAGGTATATTGGCAGGTTATGGATCCCCCAGCAGGTATATTGGCAGGTTATGGATCCCCCAGCAGGTATATAGGCAGGTTTAGGTCCCCCAGCAGGTATATAGATAGCTTATAGGCCCCACAGCACGTGTATATATAGGTAGGTTATAGGCCTCACAGCACATATGTAGGTAGATTATAGCTCCTCCCTGCACGTATATAAGTAGATAATAGCCCCCCCTCCCTGCACAAATAACAGTAGATAATAGCATCCCTCCCTGCACATATAACAGTAGATTATAGCTCCTCCCTGCACATATATAAGTAGATAATAGCTCCCCTCCCTGCACATATAACAATAGATAATAGGCCCCCCTGCACATATGACAGTAGATAATAGCCCCCCTCCCTGCACATATAACTATATTAAATAGGCCCCCCCTGCACATATAACAATAGATAATAGCCCCCCTCCCTGCACATATAACAATAGATAATAGGCCCCCCCTGCACATATAACAATAGATAATAGCCCCCCTCCCTGCACATATAACAATAGATAATAGGCCCCCCCTGCACATATAACAGTAGATAATAGCCGCCCCTGCACATATGACAGTAGATAATAGCCCCCCACCTGCACATATAACAATAGATAATAGCCCCCCTCCCTGCACATATGACAGTAGATAATAGCCCCCCTCCCTGCACATATAACAGTAGATAATAGCCCCCCTCTCTGCACATATAACAATAGATAATAGCCCCTCCCTGCACATATGACAGTAGATAATAGCCCCTCCCTGCACATATGACAGTAGATAATAGCCCCCCTCCCTGCACATATAACAATAGATAATAGCCCCTCCCTGCACATATAACAGTAGATAATAGCCTCCCTCCCTGCACATATTACAGTAGATAATAATCCCCCTCCCTGCACATATGACAGTAGGTAATAGCCCCTCCCTGCACATATAAAAATAGATAATATCCCCCCCTCGCACATATAACAATAGATAATAGCCCCCCCTCCCTGCACATATAACAATAGATAATAGCCCCCCCTGCACATATAACAGTAGATAATAGCCCCCCCTGCACATATAACAATAGATAATAGCCCCCCCTGCACATATGACAGTAGATAATAGCCCCCCTCCCTGCACATATAACAGTAGATAATAGCCCCCCTCCCTGCACATATAACAGTAGATAATAGCCCCCCTGCACATATAACAATAGATAATAGCCCCCCCTGCACATATAACAATAGATAATAGCCCCCCTCCCTGCACATATAACAATAGATAATAGCCCCCCTCCCTGCACATATAACAATAGATAATAGCCCCCCTCCCTGCACATATAACAGTAGATAATAGGCCCCCCTGCACATATAACAGTAGATAATAGCCCCCCCTCCCTGCACATATAACAATAGATAATAGCCCCCCAACCTGCACATATAACAGTAGATAATAGCCCCCTGCACATATAACAATAGATAATAGCCCCCCTCCCTGCACATATAACAGTAGATAATAGCCCCCTGCACATATAACAATAGATAATAGCCCCCCCCTGCACATATAACAATAGATAATAGCCCCCCTCCCTGCACATATAACAATAGATAATAGCCCCCCTCCCTGCACATATAACAATAGATAATAGCCCCCCTCCCTGCACATATAACAGTAGATAATAGCCCCCTCCCTGCACATATAACAGTAGATAATAGCCCCCCCTCCCTGCACATATAACAGTAGATAATAGCCCCCCCTCCCTGCACATATAACAATAGATAATAGCCCCTCCCTGCACATATAACAGTAGATAATAGCCCTCCCCTGCACATATAACAATAGATAATAGGCCCCCCCCCTGCACATATGACAGTAGATAATAGGCCCCCAGCATGAATAGAGCTAATTAATAACCTGTACAGCACTTACCTGACCTCGCTCCCCGCCGCTGTCGCGGTCGCTGCTCCCGGTCTTTTCTTCAGCGGTGTGACGTCACCAGGCCGCGCGCGGGCAGCGTGATGACGCGCACACCGCCCGTGCACTCCGGCGCGCACAGAGCCGCATCCTGCCTGCGGCCACAGAGTACTCCGCGGAGCTCTCTGCTCCGGCAAAGCATCTAACTGTATGTGCATCCGCGGATGCACATACAGTTAGTCCCACCACCCTGCCGTCGCCAAGGTCCTAAGCCCCTAAGCCGATAGCGTAGCGGCTTAGGACCCTAACGATCGGCGGCGGCGGCGGATAGCGGCGGCGCCGGGGACTACTGTGAAGATCCAGCCAGGGCTTGGAGGAAGTGAACCCCTTAAATAGGGTCAGCGGCTGGCAAGACTAATTACCAGCACGCTGGTCCTTTAAATCAGAGCGAACTGGCGAGTGCACGCCCTAGGGAGCAGGGACGCGTGCAACGGCCAGCAGGGGGACACGAAAGGACAAGAGCGCGGCAGGGTGAGTATGTGTGGCTGCGGCCCGCACCATGGAGCATGGTGGACGTGACTTCGGGACCAGGGGTGCCGGCAGTGCTACGAATGCGGCGCCGTTCGTGACAGTTACAACTGGCACTGGAAGAAACAAGAATGTGATAACAATAGAGTTGCTGTAACTGGTGGTGAAGGTGTGAAGGATGGTCATAGTGACTGCGGACGCTCCTCCTTTTCACGTTGCTGCCCGCTGGTTCAGTGGCTGCCAACTTACCTTGCGTTTGCCATGTGGCTTTTTCTATTTGTTTGGCCATGCAACATGTGGCAACGTCAGATCCTCCTATCAACTACGGGAGGCGCGGCCGCATCCTGCTGTTATTTATTCCTGTGTAGGTCCAGCTGAGTGTTACTTCCTTACTCAATCCTCTTCCTCCTGGGACTTTATTAGACAGTCTCGCCTACACCTCTGGGCCTTATCCTTTCTTAGCATATCTGCTGTGTTTGGGTCTTGTTCAATGTGTCTGTGTCCTGGTTTATGTTCTGTCGTGTGTTTCTAGTCTATGGGCCACATGTATGAGACGGTTTTGATCTAAAACGCACTTTTTTCCTCATAGAAACCTATGGGGAAAAAAAGTGAGTTTTAGACCAAAACCGTTTCATACATGTGGCCCTATGTTCCTATGATGTTTGCCTTGGCTCTTGTCTGTATGTCTAGTTCCTGGCCTGTCTATTTAACTATAATCCTAGTCCTGTCTTGCTCCCAGTCTCTGTTCTTGCTATAGTCCTCGTCTGTGTTCTTAGCCTTGTTCCTAATTCTACAGTGGAGAAAATAAGTATTTGATACAGTATTTGATACATTGGTGATTTTGCAAGTTTTCCCACCTACAAAGCATGGAGAGATCCGTAATTTTTTTGTAGGTACATTTCAACTGTGAGAGGCAGAATCTGAAAAAAAAATCCAGAAAATCACATTGTATGATTTTTAAATAATTAATTTGCATGTTATTGCATGAAATAAGTATTTGACCACCTACCAACCGACAAGAATTCGGGCTCTCACAGACCTGTTAGTTTTTCCTACTCTGCACAATCAATCAACAAATATATACCTCAGACTATCTTTAAAATTACCGTATATACTCGAGTATAAGCCGAGTTTTTCAGTACAAAAAATGTGCTGAAAAATCCCCCCTCGGCTTATACTCGAGTCACTGTCGGCACTCGGGTGCTGCGATGGCCCAAGTGCCGACAGGGACGCTTCAGTTATATGCGACTCCTCATGGAGCGCATATAGCTGAAGGCCGAGTACAGCTGACAGCCTCCGGCGCTGCGATGGCCCGGGCGCTGTCAGCGATCTCCTCCCCTGTGTGCGCTCCGGAGGAGTCGCACACAGGTGAAGAGATACCACTGCGGCACAGAGAGCGAGCGCTCCTTGCGCCGCAGTGGACTCCGGACGCTGCGTGCGCGGGCTGATGTCATCACCCGCCTGTGCCGGGAAGACCGAGGAGCGCGGGAGGCCGGACAGTGAGGAGGCGGAGCGGCGAGGGAGACAGAGCAGCGTTGAGCCAGGTAAGTGGTTTTTTTTGTTTTAAAACCTTGCCTACAGCCTACCTATAGGACCTATACCTGCCTATACCCAGCCTACAGCCTACCTATAGGACCTATACCTGCCTATACCCCTGCCTACAGCCTATCTATAGGACCTATACCTGCCTATACCCTGCCACAGCCTATCTATGGGACCTATACCTGCCTATACCCGGGCCTACAGCCTACCTAAAAGGGTCCTATACCTGCCTATACCCTGCCTACAGCCTACCTATAGGACCCTACCTGCCTATACCCGCCTACAGCCTACCTATAGGAACCTATACCCTCCTACAGCCTACCTATGGACCTATACCTGCCTATACCCTGCCTACAGCCTACCTAGAGAACCTATAACGCCTATAGCCTGCCTAGGGGCCTATACATCCTATAACGACTATAACCTGCCTATAGCCTGTCTAGGGTGACCTATACCATGCCTATAGCCTGCCTAGGGGGACCTATACCTGCCTATAACGACCTATACCTGCCTATAACCTGCCTAGAGGGACCTATACCTGCCTATAACGACCTATACCAGCCTATAACCTGCCTATGGGGGACATTAAACTGCTTATACCAGCCTATATCTGCCAAATGGGGGACTTTAAAAACTGCCTATATCTCCCCTATGTAATTTTTTTGGGTTTATCTATTTTTATTTTTAAAAATTCACCAGTAGGCTTATACTCGAGTCAATAAGCTTTCCCGGTTTTTGTGGCAAAAGTAGGGGTGCCTCGGCTTATACTCGGGTCGGCTTATACTCGAGTATATACAGTATATATGTTATTAGATTCAAATTAAAATAAAATTACTATGTAAAAAAATATAGTAGAACTATGGGACACTACTACAACCAAGACGTATGCATAATAAACCTAATCATAACTGATATCAAGATGAAATAAAGTATAGTAATATATATATATACACAAACAATATCAGTAAATAAACAATTATAGTATGAACCATTACCATAGTAGAATAAATGAATGCATACAGAGCTAGTGGTGGATAGAGAACCACCACTGGGTCTGTATGCTTTCATTTATTCTACAATATCATCTATAAATTTATTATGTGTTTTTAGTTTAGACATTGGCTGTATAAAAAACAACTGTTAACACACTCAATCAATCACACTCCAACTTCTCCACCATGGCCAAGACCAAAGAGCTGTCTAAGGACACAATCTACAAAATTGTAGACCTGCATAAGGCTGTGATGGGCTACAGGACAATAGACAAGCAGCTTGGAGAGAAGGCAACAACTTTTAGAAAATGGAAGAAACACAAGATGACTTCCTTGGTCTGGAGCTCCATGCAAGATCTCGCCTCTTGGAGTAAGAATGATTCTGAGATAGGTCAGGAATCAGTCCTGAACTACACGGGAGAACCTGGTCAATGACCTGAATAGAACTGGGATCACAATCTCAAAGATTACCGTTAGTGACACACTATGCCGTCATGGATTAAAATCCAGGGCACAAAAAGTCCCCCTGCTCATGCCAGCACATGTCTAGGCCCACTTGAAGTCTGTCAATGACCATCTGAATTACCCACAGAAGGTATAGGAGAAGGTCATGCGGTTGCAATCGGGGCCAAGTATCGTGAGATTTTGGCAAACAAGCTTCTTTCCTCAGTAAGAGCATTAAAGATGGGTCGTGACTGAGTCTTCTAGCATGAACATGATCCGCAACACACCACCAAGGCCACTAAGGAGTGGTTCCGTAAGAACCTAAATGTAACTGAGCGACAGCCCAAAAAGATCTGGAGAAGATCTATATGGAGGAGTGGGCCAAAAACCCTGCTGCAGTGTATGCAAACTTGGTCAAAAACTTCAGGAAACGTCTGACCTCTGTAATTGCAAACAAAGGTTTCTGTACCAAATATTAAGTTCTTTTTTTCTTTTGTATCAAATACTTATTTCATGCAATAAAATGCAAATTAATTATTTAAAAACCATACAATGTGATTTTCTGGATTTTCTTTTAGGGCCACATGTATGAAAACTGTCTAGGTCTAAAATTCACTTTGTTGCCCATAGCAGCCAATCAACACACCCTTTTAATTTTATATGGTGCTCTGGAAAAATAAAAGGGGCCCTCTGACTGGTTGCTATGGGCAACAAGGTGACTTTTAGACCTAGACAGTTTTACTACATGTGGCCCTTAGTGTCTGTCTTTTCCAGTTGAAATGTACCTACAATAAAAATCACAGACCTCTCCATTCTTTGTAGGTGGGAAAACTTTAAAAATAGCTAGTGTATCAAATATTTATTTTCCCCTGTATGTCTAGGCTCTGTTCCTTTTTGTGTCCCTGTTCTGTGCGTTCAGTACCTTGTTTACCCGGCATTCTTAGTCTGTGTGTTTTTGCACCTTGGCCTCTTTTAGACCTTCCCCTTTGTTTAGCCTGTGTCTCCTGGTTACAGTACCTGTCACATCTCCTGGCCCCTTGTCTTCTGCTTTGGTCCTCTCAGTGTAGTGCCTGTAGTGCCTTTGTGCTAAGGACCTATCCTGGTCAGCTGCCACTGCTGAGGACTACTCTGAAGTTGCCCATGACGGCCATCGGGGATGTTATCCTTATCATCAAAAGCTCTATGAAGAACCCGATGACCGTTTATTCACACTCCTTTGGAATAAGCCCATTACTAGCACAGTCGGTCCTCTACCCGGCGTGAAAGTGTGACACTCCTCCGCCGTTGCAATCCTTCAAACCTGCACCACCAATGTTACAGCAATTCCATTGATATCATATTCTTGTTACTCATCCAATTGTTACCCATATGAGAAAGGCCCAAATCTAACCGAAACGTCTGTATGAAGGGTCACATCTTTTCTTTGTTCTATATATACCATTGATGGAATAAATATACACGTTCAATGAGTGCTGTGAATTCTTTCATATATATTTATGGGTTGCAGCATCCTTCCATGTGACACCTGCTTCTGCTTCAAAGCCGAACAGCCCTTCTAGCTATATCCCAGATATATGCACACTTCAAGGGATTGTCCAGGTTTGGAAAACCATAGTTGCTATCTTTTTAAAATGGCACCACAAGATGTGTCTGTTATTGCAGTCCCCCCCCCCCCCACAACTATTCGTTTTAATGGAGCTGAGCTGCAATACCTGATACATCCTGTGACACAAGTGGTGCTGCTTTTCATAGGAAGCAGCCATGGTTTGTTAATCCTGGAAACACCCTTTTAGAGCTTTGTAGGGTAAGATTATTTAAAAGAAGTTTCTAAGAGTTTCTACACTGGTGGGTAGGAGATTAAACAACATTAAATGGGTTGTCCAGTAAAAAATATATATACAGTATATATATATATATATATATATAAATATAAAATATATATAATATATATATATATTATTATATATATATATATTTCTAGATATTATGTCTTCCACAGTTAGCCACTATTGTAATATATTTTTATTTACTATGCATTTCCTGTAGTTCTACACCAGCTGCTTAATAACAGGAAGCTCACTAGTTCTGTGTCTCCTTACATAAGAAATAGCTCTGTGTAAGCCCAGGAGATCAGGTGACCAAAGGGATGATAGACAAAGCAGAGCAGAGAATCCCAGGGCTTGTACTTTTACAGGGTTATTCAGCTCCTTTTTTAATTTTACCTTTATTAATGTGAACTACTGCGTTTGTAAGAATATAACTATGTTTTTCTGATATTCTAAGGTGCCCAGTCACTGCAAGTGCTAACATCTCCCTTGCCCTGTCCAAGCCATGACTTGATTGACAGTCCCTTTGTTGTCGACATCACTGTCAAGCAAGTTAAAGGCACAGTGCAGGGCTGAGACAGGGGTCAGGAGGTGTGCTCAACATGAACTGACAGCAGCAGGTGCCTTTAGGACATGGGAAAGGCAAGGTCCGACGTAAACAATACAATACAAAATAAAGGGAAAATCCCATTGTCCACTCCAAAATATAAGATTAAAACTTGATTTCTATTTTAGCCATAATAAAGTCACGGCATAGAGAAACATAGCAGGAAAAATGCTAACGCGTTTCAATCCTTACTCATAGCCAGGTAAACTTACTTAGAGTCAATGGGCGACACGTATGACCAGAAGTCTGGTGTCTTTTCAGGCTGACATCTAGCGCCGCCCCATTCTCGATAAGTTTAAACCTGCCGTACGCCAATATCAAGTGCATTACAGAGCGCAAGAGGCACTTTGTAATGCGTCTGATTTTGGGGGGCGTGCTGGAGGCGTGTCACACTACAACCGTACGAAGCTACATATTTATAGCTTAAATACGGCAAATCCAGACGCATTACTGCAGGTAGAGCACTTTAAAAGTGGTTTACCTGAGCCAGAATTGTCGTTTCTGCGCTTGAATGCACCTGATTTATGACCTGCAGCAGAGCCGGTTCATAGATTCAGGTGCATTCTATACTAATATAATGCACACAAAAATTGGCGTCTAAATGCCAAAAATTATACATGTCGCCCATAATGTCTAAAATGAATATCAAGTTTTAATTTTCCAAATCAGTAAAGGTATGATTATTAATGGTGCCTTAACTCACAAATGTAGAAAATTTCATGGATTAAACAGCTTGGACTGACGCTCAGTAAATGTGATGCCCAATATCCAACTCCACCTGAAAATGCTCATTGGGATATTTATCTTCAGGCAACATACTGCATCCTACTGCACACAGACAAAACTGAACTTACCTGTGCCAACCAATGACCACAAAATCTAAATTTTGTAGCATTTGATCACCAAAGAAATGCGTGGTTTCTCCCACCTATGCTCTAAGGTGTGAACCTAGCCTCTTGTGAGAGCTAATAACCACTTCTATGACTCCTTTGGCCTGGAATACATTGGAATACGATACATATATTGATTTAGAGATTATTTTGTGCTACCTGTTTGTGGTGCTACATGAAAAATTAATATATTATCACAGCAGCTCCAGAGCAATCGCCGCTTCATACTTAAATTAAAGGAGGTGTACTAAGTAAATTATATCTTTGCATCTGTGAATAGATCTTAAAACCATAAAATACGAAAAGTATTTCTTTTAAAGAGACAGAATTGGAATCTAACCCTACACATTATGTGGCACATTTATCAGGGCACCTGGGATAGATTTCTTGCACAACTCAAGAACAGGCTGCACATTTATTATGTGTTTTAAACAATTTTGAGAAACTTCTGTGCATCGTTCAGCATAAGGGGCGTGGTATCTGTAAAATGGATGTGCCTCTGTGGAGGGGGCTTAGCTTAGTGGGCAAAGCCGCGCATGTGCCACAGAAATGCACCATGATTTTGGGGCAGTTAGTTTCATAAAGAAAGCCAACTAATAGGAGGTGTAAAGTTAGACTAGAAAGTCCTAACATGCACAAGATTTATCAACACTTAGATACATAGTTACATACTACGGTTGAAAAAAGACAAGTGTCCATCAAGTTCAACCAAGGGTGGGGAAAATGTGGGTGAAGGGAGGGAGACAAGGACATTATGCCCAGCCTCACCACTGGTTAATGCCCTGAAACCCACAAGGCAAGAACCGATCTGCTCCAGGGAGACCCCATCTCTGACCCAGAGCCTCCCCCAGCCGGGACCCAAAATTTTTACATAGCTACATACGCATTTTATTCTTTAGTTTCAGGTGGTATCTAAGCCCTTTCTTGAAACTCCCAATGTTCCTGCTGTGACCAGCTCTCAGGAGGCTATTCCACAGATTTACAATTCTCACAGTGGAAAGCTTTTCTCCTCTGGAGATTGAATCCTTTTTTCTCTAGTCAAAGGGGAATGTCCCCTTGTCTTTTGAGGGGGCTTTACTTGAAAAAAATTTTTCCCCCATAGTTTTTGTTGGGACCATTTTATATATTTATATAAATTAATCATGTCCCCCAAGCGTCCTTTTCTCAAGACTAAATAAGTTCAATTCTAACTAACCTCTCCTCATAAGATGCTCCATTCCCCTTATAAGTTTGGTTGCTCGTCTTTGTACTCTCTCTAGCTCCATTACATCTTTTCTATAAACTGGGGCCCAGAACTGAACAGCATATTCTAATTACATCCTAGTCCATGCCTCTTTTAATACATGTCAATATCTTACTTGCCTTAGAGGTAAATGTGGTGCAGTGGAAGACTGTCTAGTCTGTTTACACTGTCTTAGTATTAGGCACTATTGAGCAATCTGCCCCTATGTTTTTTAAATGTTTTGATAAGTAGCTAAGTTTTAAAAATTTTTTTGGACCACACTTACCTGTTGGGTCACTCGATGTATAGAGATACATGGGGAGGATAGGTAAGTACCGATGCCCAATCATATATCTATAGAAAACTTCTAGGTCTTGCCTTTGAACTTTTCTTCCTTCCTGATGTTGTAATGTTTGTCCCCAACAAAAGCGAACATTCCAGCTTACATTTTGCATTTCTTCTCCACAATACGTGATTAAAAGCAGAATCGTCCTCCTATTCTTATTCCTCTTAGATGAATGGGACTGGTAATGTGTGGGTGAGTGAAGGAACAATGAGGATGGTAAAAGAGGGAGGGGAGGTTGAGTAAAGGAGCACATAAGAGGGCTTTAAATTCTCACAAGTGTATCTGCCTGCCCACTGCATGTCTTCTGTCAAAGAAACTAGGAATCCTAGTCTGACATGACAGAGGAGCCTCGTAAAGCAAGATTTACTACTCAATGACCTGGGACCTAGATTGATGTAAAAGGCCCAATCCTGGGTCAAAGAGCAGTAAATCTTGTATTGGAGGGTAACTATCCAGGTCAGAAAGAAGGGCCTCCAAGCTTTTTTGACATCTTAACATGTAATGGGCGGGCTAATACTAGGCAACATCAATTTCCCGGAATGATAACTCTTGCTGGACCTCTGTCTATTCATTGAAACCCCGCCTTTCCCTATTCATTCCACAATCTCATTCTGGGGACAGGGCGGTGGAGCCGAATTTCATAACGTGTCATCTGGTGCCAGATGACAACCTAATGGAGCTGCATATGGCATCCCCTCAATGAAAATGTTATCAGATGCTGCTCATCTAAATGTTAAGTGGCCTCTTCATGGCTAGAGAATCCCATTTATTACTTTTCAAGATGAATTGATGTGACTTTTTAACTTCTCCTTTGTCCCGTGTAGGTCCAGAGTAAGACAAAATGTTATGTCATAGAATTTAGAGGACGATTGTTTAAGCATGACTTCGTTTTCTCGCAGTCGACAATCAACCAAAAATAGAAAATCTAAAAATAAGTCAAAACGATTAAGACAGGAAAAAATTTTTGGTTAGGGTGCTTTCACATGGAGCTTGTTTTGGTGCATTTTTTTTTTTTTTAAACTTATTTTTATTAAACGTCTTCCAAAATCATACATATGTTACAAACAAAATATAGTAACATTCTTAACTCAATTATATCTCAGTTTAACAGTCAAGTGTCATTTGAAGACATTTTTTCCCCCTTTTTTATTTCTCTATCCCTTTAAACAGAACATGTAACTAACATCATATGTCTATGTTAATACTGGTACCTTACCAAAAAATACATAGTCACAATTCGTACACATATTTAACTTAAAACAATCTTAACAAATGGTATGGCATCTCCTTCCCAATGATTGAAAGCTTGGTGCATTTTTTTTTGCAGAAGTAAACAGCAATTATTTCTGTGTATTTCTGCAAAAAATGCATCAAAAAACGCACCAAAAATGCAAAGCACCCTTACCTCTATTACACTTTTAATAGAAATGCCTGAAAGATCATCCCATTCTGGTGTCATTTCTATGTTCATCTGGATTATAGCATGGGCAAAAGGCAAATTCATGTAATTTCCATGTTTCAAGCCTTGTGTAAATGGTGAGGCTCATAGAAAAACTCCATATGTAAAGGTGCTTCTGCCGTCTTGACTTTAAGACTTACCCCAAGCACAGGCAGTTGTCATACGGTCACCTATTGTTTTGCCTGCTACTTCAAACTTTGTCTGAATCAACTGGCATATGACTCTGTCCAGACTCCTGAATGGGCATAAAACTGTGTCCCCTGATTACCAGCAACAGAAAACTCAAGCTCCTGTCTGGTAGAGCCACCTGCGAACCAAAACCCATACAACTGGCTGTTCTGCTTGGCATAGTATTTTGATCGGTATCGGTGCAATATGTGTTACAAATTCTTTAAGGGAATCTGTCAGACAGGGGCGTTGCTAGGGTCCTAAAACATCCGGGTCCTCTGTATTACATTTTGCTCAGTAGGGCTGCGTTCACACGGAATTTTTCACGCCACATTGTGAACTGCGACATATTTTTACAGAGAAAAAAACTTCTGTTCATGTCACTAATTTTCTTCATATTCCTCATAGATCCTGTCCATCACCTCAGCAGTCAATGCACAATTGAAGTCAACACTAACAAATTTTCTTTTCAAAACCTCTCAGCTCTGTATGACGGTGTAATACCTCATAAATAACAGTCACCTAATAATACACCTACACATGGAACAAATCTACCAGACGAATGATTGTGACTAAAAAACACTCCTACAAAACCAAAACCCTAAACTATTACTACTTGAGGATCAAATAATCCTGCCAGACCCTGACCAAACGCAACCACCACATGTGACTATCAGTTGTACAAAGGCTCTGAAGACATATATTACCGCCATACAGTGACCAGATAGTGGTAGATACTAGTTGTATGTAGATGCTCAGCAGAAATATAAGTGATTACACTGAAGTTACATTTAGTGACTCACAGGAGACGTGTTTTCTGATCGGAGTCAGTAACTTTCCTTTTTCTTCTCCATCCGTCCCAGAAAGCCATGATGACTTTTACCAGCCACCACTCATCTCTGCAGAATTTACCACACAAACATTTTAGAATCCTCAAATTTCCAGCACATGTATAACAACCTACCTAATGGGGGTATGATAGAAAAGCCAGGTGTCTGCTGTGGGTGATGGGGAGTCCCCCATCGTTCTTTTATAAGCCTCCATTAGATAGGTTTATAGACCCCCTCTTAGAAGTTAGGTATATAGGTCTCCTCAGTAGGTATGTAGGTTATATGTTCCCCAGTAGGTAGGTATTAAGGTTATATGTTCCTCAGTACGTAGAGATATAGATTAGAGTCCCCCAGTCTGTAGATGAGAAATAGGCTCCCCCAGTCGATATATAGATAATAGGGCCCCAGTATATAGATAGGTAATAGTGTCCCCAGTATATAGATAGGCAATAGGGCCCTTTGTGGATAGATACATAATAATGATCCCAGTAGATAGATAATAGGGCCCCCAGTATATATAGATAGATAATAGGGCCCCCATTATATATAGATCGATAATAGAGCCCACAGTACATATAGATAGATAATAGGGCCCCCAGTACATATAGGTAGGTAATAGGGCCCCTAGTACATACAGGTAGCTTATAGGTCCCCCAGCACTATAAATGTAGTTTATAGTTAGGGAATGGGTTCCTCAGCACTATATAGTTAATTCATAGGTCCCCAGCACATATATAGTTTATAGGTCCCTCAGCACTATATAGTTTATAGGTCCACGTGAGCCACTATTAGTTCATAGGTACCCCCACCAATATAGAGTCCAGTTGATAGGTCCCCAGCAATATATAGTTTATAGGTACCCAGCAGTATATAGTTTATTGGCTCCCCCAGCACATATATAGTTTATAGGCTCCCCCACCACATGTATAGTTTATAGGTGCCCAGCAGTATATAGTTTATAGGCTCCCCCAGCACATGTGGAATGGAAGTAGCCTCAAAGGGGCTATTCTGTCCTTGTGGGGGTTCAAATTAGCTTAAAAATAACAAAGGTGTGCACGAGAAAGAACATCACAACATGCCTGTTGGCTATGAAGTGCTTTCTGCTTTATTCACAAAATGGCAGCTTTTTTTATACTTTTGCAAATTAGTAGATAAGAAGCATCACATGCACCTGGCTGTGAGGGTCTATTGGCACATCCTTATCTCATAGTTGCCAACTTTTGAAAATGAAAAAGCAGGAGATTTTAGTAAGCGGCGCAAAATTTGCATGGACACACCCATCTTGTCGGTATGCCACGCCCCTTCAAAAAGCCACACCCACTCCACCTAACTGTATAACGGCTTTGGAAGAAAGCCAGGTAGATGCCCTTATAGCCAGGTAGTAGCCCCCCATAACCAGGTAGTGCCCCTTACAGGCCGGAGATGCCCCCTTGTATACAAGTAGATGCCCCCTCTGTATCCAGGTAGAGCCAAATATGTAGCCAGGTAGATGCCCCACGTTGTTAGCCAGGTAGGTGCCCCCCGTTGTTGCCAGGTAGTGCTCCCTCTGTTGCCAGGTAGTGCTCCCTCTGTTGCCAGGTAGTGCCCCCTTTGTTGCCAGGTAGTGCCCCATTGTTAGCAGGTAGTGCCCCTGTGCGATAGTGCCCCCATTGTTAGTTGCTCTTTGGTAGTGCCCCATTGTTCAGGCCTGCAGGTACCCTGTAGCTATGCCCCTCTGTTGCCAGTGAGTTCCCCCATTTGTTGCCAGGTAGTGCCCCCTCTGTTGCCAGGTAGTGCCCCATTGTTGCCAGGTAGTGACCCAATTGTTGCCAGGTAGACCCCCATTGTAGCCAGGAGTGCCCCCATATGTTGCCAGGTAGATCCCCCCTTGTGTGCCATGTGCAGGTAGCCCCCATTGTTGCCAGGTAGTGCCCCCATTGTTGAGCAGGTTAGTGTACCCCATTGTAGCCAGGTAGTGCCCCCATGTTGGTTAGCCCAGGTAGTGCCCCCATTGTTGCCAGGTAGTGCCCCCATTGTAGCCAGGTAGGACCCCCCATTGTTAGCCAGGTAGTGCCCCCTATGTAGCCAGGTAGTGACCCCTTGTTGCTAGGTAGATCCCCCTTGTAGCCAGGTAGACCCCCCATTGTAGCCAGGTAGTGCCCCCATTGTAGCCAGGTAGAGGCCCCTTATTGTAGCCAGGTAGATGGCCCTAAAGCTAATAAAATAAAATAATAAAAGTCACTCACCTCACCAGGCTCCTGCAGCGTGGCCCGCTCCGGACGATCTCCTCAGCGACGCAGGGGAGTGAGTGCAGCCGCGCGTCACTTCCCCTGCGCCGCTGACCTGTATGTACGGCGCGCACAGGCGCCGGTCATACAGGGGGAGAAGGGAGGAGGGAGCGATCCCTCCTGCCTCCTCCCTGCACAGTGACACGCACCGGGCGGGTGAGCGGACGCTGCGGCCGCTTCACCCGCCTGTAGGAGCGGCGCAAGAGTAGCGCGCCAGCGCTACTCTTGCTCCGCGGTAATTTAAAGGACCCCCGCCACCTGCAGGCGGCGGGAGGAATGCCAACTCCCCCGGGAGGGTGGGGGAGGGACCCCAAATAGCGGGACCCCCCCGCCAAAAACGGGAGAGTTGGCATGTATGCCTTATCTACAGACCCCTAGTCACATCTCAGGAATGTCTAAACACAGGGTGTAACTTCAGAAGAGGTGCCATCTTGGATTACATGGTGAATATCTCTACAAACTACTACAGACGGCCATTTTGTTAACATATTAGTGACAAGAGATATACATACAGCTTTTACATGCTGTATTACATAGGTATGTGTCTACTATATGTATATGTGAGGTATATACTAACTAATACATTAAAATGGAGACACAAAGGATCACACATATATATAACCTTTGTTCCCATCCATAACACATGTATAGTTAATAGACTCCCCCAGCAGTATATAGTTTATAGACTCCACCAGCACATATATAGTTTATAGGCTCCCCCAGCACATATTTAGTTTATAGGCTCCCCCAGCACATGTATAGTCAATAGGCTCCCCCAGCAGTATATAGTTTATAGGCTCCCCCAGCACATGTATAGTTTATAGGTGCCCAGCAGTATACAGTTTATAGGCTCTCCAAGCACATACATAGTTTATAGGCTCCCCCAGCAGGTATAGGGTTAATTAAAAATAACAAAACTGACAACACTCACCTGAGCTCGCTCCCTGAAGCCGTCGTTGTTCCCGGTCTTCTTCAGGCAGCATGACATCACCAGGCCGCGCAGGCAGCATGATGACGCTCACGCCGCCTCTGCTGTGTACTCTGATGAGCCGCATCCTGCGACTCATCAGAGTACTCTGCGGAGCGGAGAGCCATCGCTCTCCACTCCGCAGAAGCCTGTAACTGTATGTGCGTCCGGCGGACGCACATACAGTTAGTCCCTGCGCCGCTGACATCGCCAGGGACGACGATACTCCGCAGAGCAGGGAGCACTCGCTCTCTGCTCCACGGAAGCCTGTAGCCGTATGTGCATCCAGCGGACGCACATACAGCTGACAAGGCAGTTGACGTTCCAGGCCCACGGCAGCGGCCTTGAGCCCGGCGAGGTTCGGGGCACAGCGAGCTTTATTCGGGGCTTGTGCCCCGAATAAAACTGCCTAGCGACGCCCCTGCTGTCAGATAGTTATGCTGCTCTATCTGAGAGAAGGATGTGATAGAGGGAGAGAAGCTGAGCTCTGTGATCTATATTGTTATATGCTAGAGGGAGAGAAGCTGAGCTCTGTGATATATGGGGTTATACGATAGAGGAGAGAAGCTGAGCTCTGTGATATATAGGGTTATGGTATAGAGGAGAGAAGCTGAGCTCTGTGATATATAGCCACATAAATATAACATAACTATAGTCAGAGCAGGCATAAGGCATGGGACCCAGGGCTTGAAGGGTCCCACTCTGGTGAAAGAACATTATACCTTTTTGAAAGGAATGATAAGTTGGTTGGTTATCTAGCAGTTCCATGTAGGTTCCCTGATATTTGGCACTAATATTTGTACCTTTAATTATTGCTATTTCTGCTGCTCTTTCAGTTTCCTGTAATCATGTGATGGGGTCCATCTCATATTGCTCCAGAACCCTAGGAATTCTTATATCTGCCCCTGCCTAACAGGTTCAGTTTAAGCACTGTATGGCAGTATTATTTTGGCCAAGTGTAATTGTATCACTCAGCCTCTTTATAGCACTGAGATTTGGAGACTGTATCATGCAAGCACTGAATAGCTGGCTCCGTTCCCTGCTGTCACCGCATACTTTCCACTCCGAATATTTGCGTTGTTATTTTTATTTAATTTAAAGCGCCATTGATTCGAGGGCGCTGAACATTCAAAGGGGTGGGGGGGGGGGGTGGGGTTACATACATAACATATGTCAAACAAGTACAATTATAACGATGAATGACTTACAACTGGCAGAATGAGAGAGGACCCTGTCCACGAGTGGTTACAATCTACAATGGCGATTTACACCTTTTTATTATCAAAGCCACACCCCCTTCCCAGAAAGGTCACGCCCACTACACCTAACTGTATAACGGCTCTGGAAGAAAGCTAATTGAGGGTTTCGGCATCACTCAGCTTTCCTGGATAGCCTATTCAACATCCAGAAGAGCTGTTGGATTCGCCAAACTGTGCCTGAACATAAATCATTACATTACAAATAGTGATGAGCGATCTAATCGAAAAAAGTTGAAATCGCGCTGATTTTCTTGTTTATCGAGGTTCCGATTTGATCTAATTTTTTTCTCTTAAAATCTTATCAACAATTGTGATTGCAGATTCAGATCACGCCATTCTAGCAGCTTCCTGTACTTTTGGCGGCCAGCCAATCAGCGCAGAGCACAGAGGGGGATCAAGAACGTCAACAGTGGGGGGTGTAGGGATCTCATTGGCTGCTAAAATTACATCACCCTGTTTTATCTATGTCACTAAACTTCATGCCCTAAACTGCCTAGCTTCAGTTTCTGAGGAGGGGTGGGGGTGCGTGGTTCGGGGGGGTCAGCTGCTGCATCAGACACAACTACTTTAATCTCTCATATCAAATCTCTTTGAGATAGCAGGATATTTTATTTCTGCATTTCCCTAAACTACCTGCAAGCAGTTTCTGAGGAGGGGGGCCACTTGGTTATGGGGGGAACGTCTGCATCATACACAGCTACGTTAATCTCTCATAAGAAATCAGTGTTCTATACAGTTTTATTTTGGAAAATGTCATTCCTTGGCCACAACATCTGTGCTGCAGTGTAATATGGACAGCCAGTGTATAGGACCCTTTTGTGTTGGGGGGGGGGGGGGGGGCGGCGGGACAGCTGGTGTAAAAGACCCCATTCTTCCCTAAGACCCGATTTCAAAGATATTCCATAGGAAAATATCTTATTTATAATCCCTAATGCTTGTCGCATAAGACCACATTGGCTAGTCCTCATTGGCAGTTCGAAATTAAGAAGGACTAAAGGAAGAACACTGTTGATTGGTTGTCAGAGTTGTTCCACAAAACCTAATTTCATGGTTACTCCATAGAAAAATATTTTATTTGTATTCCTGGTTGTCAGTTGTGGCAAAAGACCACATTTCAGAGATATTCCATAGAAAACATTTCTATTTTACCCCTGGTTGTCAGAAAAGACCACATTTCTTAAGTAATCCATAGAAAAATATTCTATTTTTACTCCTGGTTTTCAGAAAGGACCACATTTATTAGTTATTCTGTAGAAAACATTTCTATTTCTACCTCTGGTTGTCAGTTGTCAGAAAAGACTGCATTTCTTAAATAGTCCGTAGAAAAATATTCTATTCATACTCCTGGTTGTCAGTTGTGGGAAAAGACCGCATTTCTTAAATAATTCGTAGAAAATTATTCTTATTGTACTCCTGGTTGTCAGTTGTGGGAAAAGACCACATTTCAGAGATATTCCATAGAAAAAATTTCTATTTCTACCCCTGGTTGTCAGTTGTCAGAAAAGACCACATTTCTTAGATAATCCGTAGAAAAATATTCTATTTGTACTGTCGGTTGTCAGTTGTCAGAAAATAACACATTTATTAGTTATTCCATAGAAAACATTTCTATTCTACCTCTGGTTGTCAGTTGTCAGAAAAGACCGCATTACTTAAACAATCCGTAGAAAAATATTCTATTCGTACTACTGGTTGTCAGTTGTGGGAAAAGACCACATTTCAGAGCTATTCCATAGAAAAAATTTCTATTTCTACCCCTGGTTGTCATTTGTCAGAAAATACTGCACTTCTTAAATAATCCGTAGAAAAATATTCTATTTGTACTCTCGGTTGTCAGTTGTCAGAAAAGACCACATTTCAGAGATATTCCATAGAAAACATTTCTATTTCTTCCCCTGGTTGTCATTTGTGAGAAAAGACCGCATTTCTTAAATAATCCGTAGAAAAATATTCTATTTGTACTCCATTTTGTCAGTTGTCAAAAAAGAATGCATTTCTTAAATAATCCATAGAAAAATATTCTATTTCTTCTGTCGGTTGTCAGTTGTCAGAAAAGACCACATTTATTAGCTATTCAGTAGAAAACATTTCTATTTCTACTTCTGGTTATCAGTTGTCAAAAAAGACCGCATTTCTTAAATAATCCGTAGAAAAATATTCTATTCGTACTCCTATTTGTCAGTTGTGGGAAAAGACCACATTTCAGAGATAGTCCATAGAAAAAAATTCTATTTCTACCCCTGGTTGTCAGTTGTCAGAAAAAACCTAATTTATTAAATAATCCGTAGAAAAATATTCTATTTGTACTCCTTTTTGTCAGCTGTCAAAAAAGAATGCAATCTTAAATAATCCATAGAAAAATATTCTATTTGTACTCTCGTTTGTCAGTTGTCAGAAAAGACCACATTTATTAGCTATTCCGTAGAAAACATTTCTACGCCTCGTTGTCAGTAAAGACCGCATTTCTTCCATAATCCTTAGAAAAATATTCTATTTGTTCTCCTGGTTATCAGTTGTCAGAAAATACCACGTTTATTAGCTATTCCATAGAAAACATTTCTATTTCAACCTCTAGTTGTCAGAACAGACCGCATTTATTACATATTCTGTACGAAAAAGTCAATTGCTAGTCCTACTTGGCAGTTGTAAATTACAGGGACTGAAGGAAGAACCCTGGTGATTTGGTGTTACATTTCTTCCATAAGATTACATTTAACAGATATTCGACAGAAATAATTCTGTTTCTAATCCTAGTTACCAGTAGGAAATTATAGGGATTTAAGAACTCTTGTGATTTGCTGTCTTTGGAGTACAGTTCTTCAATAAAAGACTGTGAACCAATCTTCCAGACCTTTTTAATATTTATATTTTTGAACATGGCCTGGCATCGCTTGGTCGGTTCCCTGTGCATCTAATTTCTGAAGAGCGTCGCCGATCTGTTCTTCGGTGGGTAACACACCCTGCAGCAAGAGGTTTTGACTCCTCTTCCTCTCAGTCACGGCCACAAATATGGTCATCATCATCATCAGTCCAAACTGAAGCAAAGACAGGCCAAATGTCACCCAATAAACAGACCCCACTGAATAATCCATATTCTGAAGAGCTCTTTGATGACACAATGCGGTTGGGGTCAGAAGGCATTTAAAAAGATCAAGATGCCCAAGAGAATGATTTTGTCTGCTCTGATACCCAATCTCTGATGCCCTTAGAGGAGGAAAAGGAAGCAGGTTCCTCTCTTTCAGCTGGACTTGCCATTTTAAGATGCAAAAATAACAAACACAAGAGGCAAAAGGTGTGGAACCCGGTCTATGTTCTCCAGACCCTTCATTAACATGAAGATCTGCCTTTGTCAACATACATGCACATCTACAAGAAGGGTGACATTGTGTACATTAAGGGTATGGGCAACATACAAAAAGGCATGTCACCTAAATGCTATCATGGCAAGACTGGCAGGATCAACAATGTTAAACAGCATGCTGTGGGTATAATTGTAAACAAGCAGATCAATGGTAAAACCCTTGCTAAAAAAATTAACGTCCGTGTAGAGTACATTCGCCACTCCAAGAGCAGAGAGTTTCCTCCAGCACGTCAAGGAAAATGAGAGAAAGAAAAAGGAAGCCAAGGAGAAGGGCACCTGGGTGGAACTGGAGCATCAGCAAGTATTGCCAAGTGAAGTTCACTTCGTCCCAACTTGTGGAAAGGAACCTGAACTCATTGATCCCATTCCTGATGAGTTTATGTGACAATATCATTTGCAAAATATTCCATTGTTGCTTACGATAGGGATGTAATGGTGCTACCTAAGGCCTTTTCGAATTTTATATGGTGGGGCGCTCTCGTATAGGCAGAAATTTCTGAAGCACTACCCAGGTCTTGACTGTCTTCTGAGGAAGGCTCGAGGTCTTAGCTCATACTTCCGGCATTAGCACACTGCTTTGCCCCGACTGTCATCGTCGCTGTGTCATCTGGACCTCCCCATCAACCGTTTGCATTTCTCAGTGCAAATTTTATTGGGAGTGTCCATAAGGGCTGGTTTTAGGGTCATGCTGCTTTAAAAGACAGCAATACTCAATGTCCTATTCAGAAAAATCTTGTTTGAAATAATAATTTCTTCCTGCAAATTTTATTCTGATGGTCAGTAAGGGCATTTTTCTGTTTTTGTGGTCAGGTCACTGTAAAAGACACCAATAGTAAAGGTCATATTGAAAAAAGCTTAATTCACATACTCATTTCAAATTTCACATGCCTCAAGGCAATCAAAATTAACAGCGATTACTGGGTGACCACCCTCCTTGATTCACGTTCCAAATCAAAAGTCAGCAATTTTCTTCCACTCACTCAATTTGACAGTAGAATGCAGGAATTTCAGACAGGGCTCACTGACCAACTGGAGACATCTATTGTGTCTTCTTCACGTTCTAATGTCATGGTGGAACATCGTCAGCAACATAACAGCAGTAGAATGGCAAGTAGCCGTAGCTGCAGCAGCATTGGAAAAAATCTTGTTTGAAATAGTCAATTTCTTAGTGCGAATTTTTATTCTGAGGGTCCATAAGGGCATCTGTGCTGGTTTTGGGGTCATGCCGCTGTAAAAGATACCATTAGTAAAAGTCACATTGAAGAAAAGCATATTTCACACGCATCAAGGCAATCAAAATGAACAGCAGTTACTGGGTGACCACCCTCCTTGATCCATGTTCAAAATCAAAAGTCAGCAATTTCCTTCCACCCACACAAATTGACAGTAGAGTGCAGGAATTTGAGACAGGACTCATTGACCAACTGGAGACATCTGTTGCTTCTTCTTCATGTTTTAATGTCACAGTGGAACAATGTCAGCAACGTGACAGCAGTAGAATGGCAAATAGCCAGAGCAGCAGCATTGGAAAATTTTTTGTTTGAAATAGTCAATTTTTTCCGGTGAATTTTTATTCTGAGGGTCCATAAGGGCATTTTTGCTGGTTTTGGAGTCAGGCTACTTTAAAAGGGATTCCAGGGGTGCCAATAGGGCAGTACTCGTGTCAGGGGCCCTAATCAAAAGGGGCCCAGTGATATGTTAAAAATAGGAAGTAGTAATGGGTGGGTGCCCCATTTGATTTAGCTGCATGTGGCCATAAAACGGTTAATAGATGACTGATGGCAACCCTGGCTCCCACTGCACCCACTCTAACTACATCTCTGCCAGCTGATCCTCCATGTTCCCCATTGGGATGTTCTTGCTGTCACCGCATATATGTATGTCCTTGGTTCCTGGTGCAAAAAGTCATAAGGAGCTCCTGTCAGTTACCATGGGCCATTTCCAATACCAGTGTCTTCTTATGTGTCAAAGGGGTCCCGTAGCAGCTGCTACAGACACATATTGCAAAAAAAAACTTTTAGCTAAACAAACGTTCCCCAAAACCAGTCCTCTATAACCATTTTATAAAAAAAGAAAGATCCAAAGTTGATCCAATGTAGTCCACAGAATCTGAAGTAGTCCAAATGGGAACCTATAAACAAACAAACATTACACACATACAAATACATAAAGATTGGATAGTCTGTCCCCTACCACTGGAGACAGACTGCAGGGGGTAGGAGACAGAGTGCAGATGACAACTTCTTCCCCCTACAGCCTGTCTCTTGCTCCCAGTGACCACCAGAGACAGAACTCGGGGGGCAGGAGCAGCATCCTATGACGCTGCTTCGGCGCCGCTTATCTTAAAGAATGCCCCGAAGCCATTCACTGACCCTTCCGGGGGGCAGAATAGAACCTTCATTTGTGGCACCCTCCTGCCCAATCGGGGAGGATTGGCAAGTATGCTCTAAACCCACTTCTACATCCTCACTCAAATATACACTCACCCCTCTCCCAGACACTGAAATATACACTCACACCCCTCCCTCACACAGTCAAATACACACTCACCCCCCACACACACAGCCACCTCCACACACCCTCAGCCACACTCCCACACACACACACTCAGACACCTCCTCACCCTCCACATTCAACCACCCCCACTCTCTCCAAACATACTCAGCCACCCACACACACACGCAGCCATTCTCCACCCTCTCCACACACACTCAGCTACCCCTCCCTTCCACACACTCAGCCATCCTCCAACACACACTCAGCCACACCCCACCACACACACACTCAGCCACCCCTACACACACACTCAGCCACCCCCACACACACACTCAGCTACCCCTCCCTTCCACACACTCAGCCACCCCCACACACACTCAGCTACCCCTCCCTTCCACACACTCAGCCAACCCCACACACACACTCAGCTACCCCTCCCTTCCACACACTCAGCCATCCTCCAACACACACTCAGCCACCCCCACCACACACAAACTCAGCCACCCACCACACACAGCCCCCCCACACGCACTCAGCCACCCCACCCAAAAACAGCACCACCATCCCAAACCACACAAAAAAAAAACATCCTCCCACCACACAACCACACACAAACACACACTCAGCCACCCCCACACTCAGCCACACCCCCACACACACTCAGCCACACCCCTACACACGCATTCAGCCACCCCCCACACACTCGGACACATCCACCCCCCCACACAAACACTCAGCCACCCCCCACACACACACACAGTCACCCCCCCACACACACACTCAGCCACACCCCCACACACACTTCCACCCCCACACACACTCAACCACCCACACACACTCAACCACCTCCACCCCACACACACTCAGCCACCCCCCCCAGAGACATGCACACACTCAGCCACTCCCACCTCCCACACACACACTCAACCACCCTCCCATTACACACTAAGCCAACCCCACCCCCCACACACTCAACAACCCTCACACACACTCAGAAACCTTCAAACACACTCAGCCACCCCCCCACACACACACTCAGCCACCATTCCAAACACACACAACCACACCCACACACACACTCAGCCACCCCCCGCACACAAATAGTCACCCCCACACACACAGCCACCCCCCACACACACACACATACAGCCACTCCCCCACATACACTCAACCAGCCCACACACACACTCAGCCTCCTCCATCCCACACACACCCAGCCACCATCACAAACGCACACAAACACATCCACCCCCACACACTCACACTCAGCCAGCCCCCACAGACATACATTTATCCACCCCATACAAGAAGCCCACCGTTACTTCCTCCAGGGATCTGAACCCCGAACCTCTATGCTGACAGGCACACGTGCTAACCACTCAGCTACATTCTCGCTTCTCACAGCTCTTTACATAAACAGCCCTTTTTTGACTAGAGTGAGCACACTATGGGGAAAGGTTTTTCGATGTCAAGCTTGTGAGGTCAAATGCTAAGCAGTTCAAACAAATCCTCGCTTGGTTCTCTGTCCTATCCTCACTACCGCTCCTCAGTTGTCTCATTTCCGGTTCGACCTCCTCTCCTTCGTCCTCTTGCTGTTGGATTGCCTCAGGGACAGTTCTAGGTCCTCTCCTCTTTCATTGTATCCAGCCCCCATTGGACAAACCATCAGTAGATATTTGGTCTTCCAGAACTCATCTCTATGCGGATTGACACCCAATTATACACCTCCTCCGTGACATCACTCATCCTTGCTTACAAACACCAGTGACGTCTGTCCGCTGCTCTGTACAAATCATGGTCCTCTCTCCATCTGAAACTAAACCTCACTAAGACTGAACTCTGTCTTTTCCGCATCTACTATCCAACTCCCCCCTGCTATTTCTGTTTTCGTTATGTGGTACGACCATTTTCTCCTAGCAGCAGCCCGGCTGTCTAGGGTTTTAGTTTTGATTCTGATATGACCTCTCCCCATATATCCAATCCCTTGCCCGCTCCCTGACACCTGCACCTCAAGAATATCTCCAAAAATCCGTCATGTTTCTCACTGTGGAAACGACTCCAAACTCTCATAACTGCTCTTATCTTCTTTCTCGTTCTGTGACTACTGCAACTCCTTGCTTATCGTCTACCTCTCTTGCAAACTCTCCCCTCTCTCTGAATCTGTCCAGAATGCAGCAGGCAGGCTTGTCTTCTCTCCAGCCGCTATACTGATGCTTCTACCCGTGGTCAGTCAATCTGCACTGGTTGCCCATCCAGTACAGGATACAGTATAAACTCAGCACTCTCACCCCATAAAGCTCTCCACAGCGCTGCTCCTCCTACATCTCCTCCCTATTCTCTGTCTACCGCCCTACCGCGTTGCTCGCCCTCTGCTGATGATATCAGACTACATTCCTCAATCATCCGAACCTCCATGCCCGCCTACAAGATTTCACACGTGCTGCACCAATTCTCTGAATAAGCAACCGCTGGCGATCAGGCAAATTCACAACCCTCCACAGTTTTATGAGGGCCTGAAAATACATCTGTCTCAGTTCTGCGCGCACCAAGATCCCTAACTGCTATCACACCATCTATCACTCCCTGTAACAACAGCTTGGGGCATTCACAGGCCACTTATCTGTATATAGATTGTACAGTCTGGGTGGCAGGTTCATCCATTTTTTCATGTAAACCACCCCCTATTTAAGAAACATGACCGGACCATTGTAAAATTGGCACTTCCTTACCGGTTATAGTTGCACCATACACCCTAATAGATTGTAAGCTCTCACGAGCAGGGCCCTCCCACCTTTGAGTCCTCTATTTGTAAGTTACATTTAATGTTAATGACTGTATGTTTACCCTTGAATTTGTAAAGTGCTGCGGAATATGTTGGCGCTATAGAAATAAAGATTATTATTATTATTATTATCCTATACCCCTACCCCTTTGAACATACTGAAAGATGATGCAGGACAAACCAGGCATGAAATGCCTTCATGGTAAATCCCCTTTAAGATACATGTGTTCCCGTGGTCTGTGTGTTATACAACATTTTAGCTTATAATAGTCTTCGTCAGGATGGACCGAGCTTAGTGGGCAAGATGGGGTAATCAGCAGGCTGTGGTCGCCATGCGTGGGCATCTGCAAGTGTGTGGAGAAACCCACATCCTGCCTATTACCACTTCTTTGGCCCATTAATCTTGTCCATCCAGGGGGGGGGGGGGGGGGGGGGGGGGGGGGGGGGGGGGGGGGGGGGGGGGCGGGGGTGGGGGGGGGGGGGGGGCGGGGGGGGGGGGGGGGGGGGGGGGGGGGGGGGGGGGGGGGGGGGGGGGGGGGGGGGGGGGGGGGGGGGGGGGGGGGGGGGGGGGGGGGGGGGGGGGTGGGGGGGGGGGGGGGGGGGGGGGGGGGGGGGGGGCGGGGGTGTGGGGCGAGGGCGGGGGGGGGGGGGGGGGGGGGGGGGGGCCGGGGGCGGCGGTGGGGGGGGGGTGGGTGGGGGGTGGGGGGGGGGGGGGGGGGGGGGGGGGGGGGGGGGGGGGGGGGGGGGGGGGGGGGGGGGGGGGGGGGGGGGGGGGGGGGGGGGGGGGGGGGGGGGGGGGGGGGGGGGGGGGGGGGGGGGGGGGGCGGGGGGGTGGGGGGGGGGGGCGGGGGCGGGGGTGGGGAGGGGCGGGGGGGGGGCGGGGGGGGGGGGGGGGGGGGGGGGGGGGGGGGGGAGGGGGGGGGTGGGGGGGGGGGGGGGGGGGGGGGGGGGGGGGGGGGGGGGGGGGGGGGGGGGGGGGGGGGGGGGGGGGGGGGGGGGGGGGGGGGGGGGGGGGGGGGGGGGGGGGGGGGGGGGGGGGGGGGGGGGGGGGGGGGGGGGGCGGCGGCGGGGGGGGGGGGGGGGGGAGCCGCACGGAGACGGGCGAGGGAGCGGGGGGGGTGGGGGGGAGGGGGACGCAGGGGGGGGAGGGGGGGGGGGGGGGGGGCGGGGGGGGGTGTTTATGTTGTGATATTTAAGGGGTGTTATATATAAGTGGTTGTAGGTTAATGTTGGTGTATGTTGTGAGATTTTGTGGTGTGTGATTGGGATATGGTGGTGGGGGGATGTTTTTTACTAGTTGGGAATTATGAGGGGAATAGTTGGTTAGGGTGAGAGATTTGTTTGGGGAGGTTGAAGTGGATTTTGTTATAAATTAAGATGTATGTTAGGTGGGAAGTTAAATGCACCATCTACCAGCTAAGACAGTCAAGACTTAGGTTGGTAGATCATGTCCCACCCCTAAGAAGAGGGGGAGCAACTTTTGAAAAAAAAAAAAAAAAAAAGAATTGAAATAGATATACAGTGCAGATAGTATGAGCCCTAGGGACCTTAACATTTCATTTAATATTAGATAGTCTTTTATCTGTTTCTTCATGTGTGCTTGGTTTTAGCTGATAGTTAAAAGAGACATAAACTAGTTGAAACATTACTCTAGATATAGGTCAGAGAAATAAAAAAGTTGAAGACTTCTTGAACACTATGGTGGATGCTGTTACTTTCTACTTTTCTTTTTATCCTGTGAATAAGTCATCAACCCCTGTCGGACCTATTAAAGTATGTTGATCTCACAGTGAGGCATTTCTTAGAGGGAGTATTTAGTTGCTGACGAGGACTGATGGTGTCCAATGGACGACCATTGATGGCTGTGTAATTCTACTATTCTCATGCAACAAGTCCTGCAAGCAAAATTTGCATTTATGTAACACAAAGAATCTCCTAATGAGCACTGCAGTCTAAAAAAATGGAAATTTTGCTGAATATTCCCTTTACCTCACTTTCCACAAAATGTTAATGAATTATATTAGCAGGGAGTACGGGACAATTTCATGATCAATTAGATATTTCTGCATGGACCTTCAGTATCCTTTTGGTTTAACCTTCAGATACAATCCCCCTTTGCAGTAATACATACAAAATATTACATCTGCTTTCTCAAAGATTTAAAAAAGAGAGCGGTATGGAGTTCTGATTAACTCCTGCATTGCTGGGGAGGCTGTCCCATGATTATCATAAGAAGGCTTTAGAAGACGTCTGATATTTTTTATCTGCTGGCAGACCTTTCCTTCCTTTCTTATATTAATCAATGGGTGTGCGCGGCTATTCAAGCCAGTTCCTCTTCTAGGAAGCAATTATTCAGAGGTGTGGTTCATTTCAGGCATTTAATCTCTGCTGAATGGAGGTTGAGTTACCCATTTTTGTGCAGAGTTCAGTGATCGCAGGCAGCTGGTCAGTGGAGAGCAACAATGACCATGAGGGAGGAATGGGGGCAAGTGCTTTTCTGCAGATGCCTGCATCCTTCTACCATTGACCTGTGTTTTTTTCCCCTTCCCAGGGTGCATTACTACTCCCAACAGGGGACCAGCTTCTTTTAACTGCTTCCATTGTCACTAGAGGGACAGACAACCTGATGGTATATTCTGTCTTAGCTTAATAACATTTGGACCCGGTAGATAGGCCCCACATGGGTACAAGGCTTTGGCCAATATGTAGACAGCTCCCGGAGGCAAAACATCAAAACAAAATCTTCATTTTCTGGTCAGGACAATGGTTAAGCACATGATGAGGGAAGATCCCGCTTGTTCTTCAGCAGCTGAATGCCTGTACTTTAATACAAACCATGAATGAGAAACCCTTTGTCTTGTGTTAATGGAGTTTTATAGTGATAGAGCATAAACCTGATTACTGCATTGGTTAATTGTTGGGATACTTTTATAACATTTTCAAATATATGACAAAAGTTTTTCCCCATTTTAGATGAGTAATATGAACGGTTTCTTACCTTTGTCTTATATAATGATAGACAAAGGGAACACGTGAGGGTGTATTCACACTGTGGTTGGAATTTTGTCAGTAGGGTATCAGTAAATCCTGTTTATTTGGATTAGATAGTAAGGCAATGTTGTTTAACCGGCTTTTGCCAGTAATTGGGGGAGGATTTTTGCCCCGCAATTACGCGGCGCCGGAGCGGGGGGGGCGGGGGCCGGAGTTGCCGGCCCCCTGAACTCATTATTCATGGGCTACACGCCGAAATATGGATGTCCTTTCTCCCTGCGGGGTTGCCGACGGTTTTAAAGGAGCAGGCCATAGTTCTCATGAAATGTGGTTTTTCCTAATGAATGAACTGATTTCAGCCGTATTGGGGCGCAAATAGGCCCCCCCCTACGGTAAATCAGTCCCAGAATAAGCATGTGAAGGCCCCAATAGTAATCTCTACCCAAAAGCGCTTTATAAACCTTTTAATCCCCATTGTCTTCTCTTAAAAAACAAATCGGAAAAACATTGGGGGCTGCGCTTTTTTTTCCCCTTAAGGCATTTCTAGGGGCCAAAAATACTTTGGAAATTAAAGTTCACAAGTGTGCAACTTCATGGTAGGTTGCTGACTGCCACTTTTCCTTTTTTATGGAAAAGAAAGGGCTATTCTCAATTCATTAATTCGTTTTAAACAAAACTATTACCAAATACATTGCTGTTCTGATTTTGTTTCTCTTCATTGTTAGAAGCAGATCTTATCTCCTCTTTTTATACACAAGCTTTTCAAGTTACCTGCAACCTCTCTGATCTTATAGCCTCAGTTGTGATCAGGATGATCACTCACTTCCTGCTTTATTGCTTATATTGAAGACCAGAGCTCATTTCCATTCATTACTTACAAGCTTAAACCACGTAGGGTTTGTCCTCACAGCACAGGTTATTTGCCGTTTTTTCAGATGGTTTGCGGTTTTACAAACCATCTGAAAACTGACAAGCAACGCTCGCCCATAGATTTCAATAGAAAATCTGTGCAGCAGACCCGACTGCACGGATTTTCCACTGGACGGTTGTTTACTTTGCCAGCGGTCCAAAAAACTTAGAACATGTTCATTCTTCCGCCCAGTTTTCGGGTGGAACATGAACATGTGGGTGCGAAGGGAGACGGCTTGAATCCACAAATCGCGGACAAAAGTCGCCCCCCCTGGATGACAAAAAAAAAGACCAAATACCAGTTGGGAAATCTGACCAGTATTAGGTTTTTTGCCTTGTAAACGCAGCCTTAGAGCTCTGTAGCCTTGTGTACTTTAGTATACAAACCTCCTGTTAGGAACAGTTGCAGACTGGACAGGGGAACAGGGGAAACCCTCAGTGGGCCCTTGACCATGACAGATCTGGAGTTTTTTTTAAACTGCATACATATTTTTATGAGAGGTATAAAGACAGAGAAAAAGAGGCAAAAAGCAAGAGGCAGAGTATAAGGCCTCGTATTGGTGCTGCAGTACGGCTGAAATCCGTCCCAGTCATTACGATAATCCACAGTTTCATATAGAGAACTATGGATTCCGTCTCCTCTACCCGCTCGGCGAATCCGCCGCGGGGTGGGAGGGGTGGGGGGAGAAAGGGACATGCACATTATTTACGGCGTGTACGCGCCGTGAATAATGAGTGTCTACGGCTGCCGGCATAATTGCAGGGCAAAATCCGTCCCCACAATTACGTCGGCAATAAGCCGTGTAAACCTTGCCTAAGAGGCATGTACAGTAGCTGTAGGCTGGACCTCCAGAATCAACTCCACTGGTGGGCCCCAGAATCGACACCACAGATGAGCCCCAGAATCGATGCCACAGGTGGGCCCCAGAATCTATAATTAGCAGTCGCTGTTATATAACATAAAGACTCTGTATTTAGAATTCTTCAAATCCTTATTTCATGCTCTCGAGCCCTGTAAAATATGAAAAACACAATATACAGAGAAAGCAAAGTTTAACTTGGTGATGATATCACGTCTTTCTGTGTAACCTGTTCTTACATAGGTTGTTCAGGTCACATAAGAATGAAATAGTTAGCTGCTGGTGCCAAATAAATTCAAAAACCTAGACTCACCTTCCTTGTCACCTCCGTTTCAGCGCTGGGTCTCTCCGGTCTTCTGTTTTATCTTCTGTTTTATTCAGAATGGGACACCGCTGTTCGAAAGTAAACCGCTCTGAATGATGATGTAAGGGAAGTGGCACGTGACTACTGCAGCCAAACAGCAGTTGCAGAAGTGAAGTCCTGTTCGGGGAAGGTAAGCAGAAGACCCAGCTAGAACCACCAATAGAACATTGCAGCGGAGCACGGTAACTAGAGGTTTTTTGCTTTTTTTTGTTATTTTCTTTGGCACCAAATGCCTATTATGACATTTTTATTTAAACCTCTTCAAATCACAACAAAAGCAATTGAAAAGTATTAAAAAATGTAGATAACAATCGGTGACGGGATATCATGGTGCGGTATATGTTGAGTTTATCTTAGCTACATCTATATAAGGATACTTTCACACAGCAAGGTTTTCAGATGGTTTTTGAATTTGAAAACTGTCTGAAAACTGTCCACCCTTCTCATAGACGGCAATAGAAAATCCGCCCACTAGTCTACACTGGACGGATTTTCTTCTGGGCGGATTTTCACACCACCAAAAAACTCAGAGCATGCACAATCTTCTGCCCAGTTTTCGAGTGGAAGGTGTGCTAATCAATGGTTACAGAGGATGAGCGAATCCGCAAACCACAGACAGAACCGTCCCCCAAAACCATTCACAAGATAAACTACCGGCTGCATTTTTAAACAGAATCTGCTCGGTATATTGTCTGTGCCGTGTGGCTGTAGCCTAAGACTTTTCTGTAATGTTTCTATCATGTTTAACTTACATTTTCAAATATAACATAGTTAGATAATAACAATACACACAGCTGAAGTCATTTCCCTGTAATGTCATCCTTAACTGAACATCAATTAATAATGTTTTTCTGTCACTGTCTCACATTACTAGTAAATGACCCTCATTTTTCTTTCTGTCATTGGTTTCCCTACACGACAGCTCTTACTGACACCTGGGACAGAATCTCTGGTTGAGCAGTGGGCTTGTCTCATTTTAACTAGCTATCCGTAGAACCAATGTAGCTCCAGATTGGCCACTGATTGCAGGTAATAATTGCAAAAATAATGACAAAATGGATGCTTTACGTTCAGCACATACACTGGGAGAATCTCCAACATCCTTTTTGACTGATTCCTATGAATTGAAAGGTGTAGTTCATTACACACAGTCCCGTCACAGTATTATAACCACTAGCTAATATCTAGAATTATCACCATGTGCAGCACAGAGAGCAGCTAGTGAGGTCCTGGTAGGTTGTCACAGGTACTTGGAGCCAACGACATCCCCTAGCTCCTGGGGGGTCCATAGAGCCAACACCACCATCCAGGGGCTTCCACCGCTTCTCAATGAGGGTCAAGTCTGAGGCATTAGGGGGCCAGAGTAGTACTTGGAAGTCTTGGTCATGGTCTTCCAACCAGTGTTAGACATCTGTAGTTGTTTTACATGTCGCATTCTCTTGCTAGAAGATCCCATCCCACCCTTGAGAAAATAAGTATGCATGAGTGTGTGTGATCTGCAAGTTTAGAACCTACCCAAATCAGTCGAGAGTGTCCTACACATGGGTGAGGGCACCCAGAGAATGCAAAAAACACATTTCCCTGATCATAAGGCTGCCACCACCAGCTTGTGTTCTTCCAGCAATAGTTGCAAGGTATCTGATGTTTCTCAGCTGACATACCAATGTCCACCTGTTTGATGAAGCAGAAAAGGTGACTAACCAGAGAAGATAACCCTTTACCAATCAGCAGAAGACAAATTCTGATACTGTCGTGAAAATTTAAACCTTTTCTCAAGATACAGCTTGGTTTGCAGAGTTGCAGTGACATCCGTCTGCTATGGAATCCCATACTCAGTAGGGTTCACTGAACTGTTGCTTTAGCCACAAAGGTAGCTCCCAGCTAATTTTGGCAGTAAGCTGCTCCACTGTAGCATGTAGCCGATGTTCACTTCTCACATCAGTGACGCGTTGTGCTCTGCAGTTTCCTTGTCGCTTATTCACAATGATGCCATCTGTCCACTCACCATAGACTTTCACCACAGCAGCACGCAAACTGTTGAGTTTCGGAAATACCGACACCCTCTGCTCGAAAGCCAATGATCGTCCCTTTTTGCAACTCCAATAAATTGATCCATTTACCTGTGACAGCAACAATTAATATATGTGCAGACAGCTTATCATGCACCTTATATACCCACCAAGCCAGCTCGCCACACGTGACTTCCTTCATAGTGGTCATGATAACATAATAATGTGACTTCACTGTGTATTATTTCATACTACTGTAAAAATACCAATCAAACAAATGCCAAAAGGACACTTTTTGGCATATATAAGATAGGTGGAAGCTTATTGATGTATCTGGTATATGCCCATCCCAGCACTCAGGGTATGTTCATGAGGTGAATTTTTTATACAGTTGAAACCAAAAGTTTTAAGGCATTTTTACTACTTTCTGCAATGCCAAAAGTTTACATACTCTAGGATTACTCTGCCTTTAAACAATTTGGGACAGCCTATATGATGATGACATGCCTTTGGAAGCTTCTTACAGGTTCATTGGCAAAATCTGAGTTAATTAGAGACACATATGCTGATGTATTTTAAAGCACACCAGAAACACACTGCTTCTGTGTAACATCATGGGAAAGTCTAAAGAAATCAGCCAAGATATCAGGAAGAAAATTGCGGACTTGCACAAGTCTGGACCATCCTTGGGTGCAATTTCCAGGTACCTGAAGGTGCCTCGTTCATCTGTACAAACAGTATATGTGAGTACAAACAATGTCCAGCCATAATACCTCTCAGGAAGGAGTTGGGTTCTGTGTCTCTCAGATGAGCGTGCTTTGGTCCGACATGTGCATATCAACCCAAGAACAAAAGCCAAAGACCTTGTGAAGATGCTGGTGGAAGCTAGTAAGATTGTGTCATTATCCACAGTGAGACGATTACTGTATCAATATCGGCTGAAAGGCCACTCTGCCAGAAAGAAGCCATTACTCCAAAAGAAACATATAAAAGCCAGATTAATGTTTGCAAATGCACACAGGAACAAAGACCTACATTTTGGACACATGTCCTGTGATCTGATGAAACTAAAATTGAACTGTTTGGCCATTATGACCATTGTTATGTTTGGAGGAGAAAGGGAGAAGCTTGAAGGCTAAGAATACAATCCCAACTGTGAAACACAGGGGTGGCAGCATCATGTTGTGAGGTTGTTTTGCTGCAGAAGGGACTGCTGCACTTCTCAAAATAGATGGCAATATGAGGAAAGAAGACTATGTGGCAATACTGAAGAAAACATCTCATGACATAAACCAGGAAGTTAAGGCTTGGGGGGAAATTGGTCTTCCAAATGGACAGTGACCCGAAGCATACTGCCAAACTGGTTACAAAGTGGCTTAAGGATAACCAAGTCAATGTTTTGGAGTGGGCAACACAGAGCCCTGATCTCAATCCTTTTGAAAGTTTATGGGCAAAGCTGAAAATGCAGGTGCGAGCAAGGCGACCTACAAACATGGCTCAGTTATATCATTTCTGTCAGGAGGAATGGGCCAAAACATTTGACCCAAGTCATAGTTTAAGGGCAATGCTACCAAATACTAATGAAATGTATGTAAACTTTTGACTTTGCAGAAAGTAATAAAAATGCCTTAAATTCTCTCTCGCACATTATTCTGGAATTTGGCAAATATAAATAATTTTGGTTCCTAATTGACCTAAAACGGGTAAGGTTTTCTGATTCCATGTCAGATAGTGAGAAAAACATGCAGATGGGGCTCTTTATATAGTGTATGGAAACTTCTGGTTTCAACTGTATATATTCCAACCGGCATTCTGGTACAAAATATCCATGAAAAACTCATTATTTTTGTTTTCAGTGGTAATACAAAAGAAAATAAGTAACGTCATTTATGGATGTATTTTCTGTGTTTGCTCTGCTTAGTAAATGTGCTGTGTAGCCAGGACCTGGATCATCCCCACTTAAGCTAATTCGTGTCTAACACTCCGGCAAAATCAACATAATTACAGAGTGAAAATACGCAGCACAAATCCTAGGGTTCTGCCACATATGGAAAAATACACAGCGGGATATGTATGAAAACTGTCTAGGTGTAATACTGTCTTTGTTGCCCATAGTAACCAATCAGAGCTCATAGTAACCAATCAGAGTTCTTCTTTCATTTTTTCAGAGCACTATACAGTATGAAATGAAAGGGGAGCTCTGATTGGTTGCTGTGAGCTCTGATTGGTTGCTATGGGCAACAAAGACAGTATTACATCTAGATAGTTTTCATACATTTGTCCCTAGTGTGGACATACCCTAATGTAGACAAATAAAATTTTAATTAAATTGGACCCAACTTTAAGGGCAATTGCACATAGAATGAATTTGATGGGAATATTTTCTGCAAGGTCTTGTGCATGGAATATCATTAACAATACCAGCCATATGGATGAGATGTTACACACCCCACCCTATGTGGTTAAAATTTTCCGGATGAAAATTGACCTGTGGTGCAATGCTGTCCACATTACATTAAATGGGTTAAAATTTACATCAAAATGTGCACTAAAATCTGGAGTATTTCTTTAGGAAATCCATTCCATGTGCACTCACCCTATACGTCTCCCCAGGACTGGTTTATAGTTCGGAGGATCAGTATTTAGAATCTGCAAAAATCCGACCGTAAATCATCCCCATAGACCTCAATAGAAAATCCAAGCTGTAGTCTACAGACCTCGGATTTATGAGGTCGCATTTCAAAACCGACAGTTTTTGAAAAAAACCTTAGAACATGTTCTTTAATCTGCCGTAAAACGACAGATTATAGTGCTGTTCTATTAAATAGGGCACCCGAAATCCGAAAACTGCAGCAAAAAGCCGCAACCAAAAAAAAAGGGAAAAAAAGGAAAACAGACTGTAAAATAATGGTCAGATTCTGATTAGAATCCGACCAGTATTTTACACTCTGCTGTGTGGACACAGCCCCAACGAATCTGCGCCATGTGTTCCCATCGCAATAGTAAAGTTCTCTTGTTACCTATCCTCCCGCAATTTCCTTCAGTGCAGCACTGAATCTAAGGGGCTGTTCACACGGCGTTTTTGAATACGTTTTTTGATTCCAAAAATGTATTCAAAAGTGCTGCTTAAAACGTATACAACACACACCCAAAGTGTGCTGCGTGTTTGGATGTGTTTTCTGTGCAGCAGAAACGCACCTTATAGTCTTAAATAGAGCGTTTGCTGCGTAAAACGGATCAACATGTCCATTCTTTGAACGGATCCGAAAGACATATCAGAAAGACGCATGTAAAACACACATTGGCAATCACTCGTCTGAACACCGATTTTACATTGAAAACAATGTAAATCACACTGCACATTGCTAGATGCGTTTGGGTCCAAAACACGGATCCAAACACGCAACTAAAAAGGCTGTGTGAACATCCCCTAAAAAATTCATCCTGCATTCAGAATAAAAGTTTTGTCAATAAAAAACATTATGCAGCTATTAGGGTTTGTTCACACGCTGTAATTGCGGTGTGTACAGTACGGCCGCAATTACGGAGGGTGATTTGGGAGTCGCGCTGATCAGCGGGTACTCCCGCAGTGCAGGGGGCCAGCAGCCCGCCGGCCCCATTGACATGCATTACTCGTGGCACATATTCACCGCTAGAAATTGATATGTCACATATCTCACCACGCGTACAATACGATAGTATTGTACGAGCTGGGAGAGGAGGTGTAATCCATAGTTCTCTATGAGAGCTATGCATTACCGTAATTTCTGTGCGCATCTCGCTCATATTAGAGCGCAAATACGCTGCGAAATGCGCGCCGAAATTAGCCCATGTGAACATACCCGTACCCATCACATGTGGGCATGGATTCGTCAATATGCAGCAGTCACAGCATGTAATCCCAACCTTATGATACTTGCATCTAAATTTTACAAATCGGATAAATAATAGGATCAGCACACTCTTCTAAAAGACTCGTAATAAAACATTGAAACTTAGACAGACCTGTCCTAGCAGTTTATGTCAGGTTTGTTAGAGTGAATTGTATTCGTCGCTGTATACATGTCGTACTTACACCATTATCCTTTTTCCATTTACTAGATGCATTGGCTAATTTCAAAATCCCTTGTGGTCAAAGACAATGAGAGTCCTTAATGGCCTAGAGCAGTGTAGGAGTTAGTGTTTAGATCCCTGGTGAAGAACAGTAAAACAAATTAATGCTATAGAACTCATAGTCTAGAGCAGTAAAGGGTTAAAGGGGTTGTCTCACTACAATGAGTGGGTTTTCATTAAAAGATCTTTAAAAAACAAGCAGCTTTGCCAGATATGGTCATTACAAATGTCCTACTGATTTTGTGTGCTCCCTGGGAGTAGGAGTGCATCCTCTCCTCGAATCACTATAGCCCCCGACCTGTTGATTTTTATCTCACTGGCTGCCAGTGCTGGTGACTCATCTCTTTCTGAATACAGGTCAGAGCACAGAGCCCCTCCCGCACAGTATGTGATGCTTCTGTAGGGGAGGGGGGGGGGGGAGGGCTTCTATATCTGTGTAGCTGTGATGCCTGGATTAACCCTGTGTTGCCTGCTCCCTCCTGCTCTCTACACAAATTGAGGAGAGCAGAGGTGAGGCTGATCTGTGGTCAGTACCATGTGACAGCAGTGAAGTGTGTTACTATAATCATGATGTGTCTGTGGAGCTTTGACTATACAGTACTAATAGAACAGATCAGGGGGGCATGTGAACGGTTCATATCCCTCCCTGCTCTGCTGTTTTAGTGACACATCGTGATTATAGTAACACACTTCACAGCTGCCCTGTGTCTGTTCTGACAGGGTTTGTTTGTTGTTGCTTGAGATGTCTGTGGAGATTTGTATGCTTAGCAGGGGGTATAGGAACCTTTACATCCCCCCCCCCTGCTCTGCTATTAGCATACACAGCTTCACAAACCTCTGGTTCCATAGCCACTCATAGATCAGCCCTCTCCCTGCTGTCTCCTGACTCTGTGGAGAGGAGCAGCAAGAGCTGTACAGTGCAGCTGATCCAGCAGTGAGCAGCTGACTTAGGCAGGCACACACAGGGTTAACTCTGGCAGCTAACCCCCTCTCCCTCCCCCTGCTGTATAGAAATTACCTCAGTCAGAGGAGGAGAGCTGTCTGTGTGCTAAAGGGAGGGGGGGAGGAGGAAGGGGGTGGAGAAGAGGCAGACAAGAAGCACGCCCCTGAATTCAAAAATCCTATGCTGCCAGACACACTGAGGTAGGCTGAAAGCCTGTAGTGAGACAACTCCTTTAAATGTAAGGATTCCTGGTATAGGGCAGTGGGAGGGGGTTAAACATCTATGGGGATCTAGGGCAGTAAAAGGGTTAATAGAAAGATCCAAAGTGGAGGGCAGTGGATGGGTTAATGTTCTATACCTGGGGTTTTGTGGCTACCCACCTCTCCAGGCTCCACTGTTGTCCCAGCTGTTTCTTACTATTTCCTTGCAGCACTGATCATAGAGTAGTGTATGGAGGATAGGGAGCACTATGCAGTGGTAACTCTATGGCTGTACAGTGCTGTCCATGATCGAGAAGAGTGATACAGCAATACTCTGCCTGATCATTAAAGGGGCAGTGAGTCTGTGGTAAATGGGGACCTGTGAATCCCCTTGGCATAGGGATCTGGTCACATGTGAAATCATTGGGATACCCATAGCCAGAGACGTTCCTAGGGGCGGGCGAGACGGGCGATCGCTCGGGGCCCCAAGGCTCCGCTCACCCAAGGGCTGCCGCGCTCGCCCGCCCGCCCGCCCGAAGGATAACCCCGGGCTCTGCGCGGCTGTTTTATAACAGCCGAGCAGAGCCAGCAGCTGCTGGTACAGGGAGGAGGCAGGACGGATCATTCCCATCCTGACTCCTCCCCTGTATCAGCGTTGCAGGGGGCGCACGGCTTTCAGCGCCCCCTGCGATTCTGGGATGTCCTGGGTCGGCAGCTCTGCCGCCGAGGAGATCCCTGGGAGCTGCATGCGTCCGGACGGGGACGCACGAACCGAGGTGAGTACTTTTTTGTTATTTTATAATTAGCTACAGGGGCATCTGCTGGCTACAGGGGCATCACCTGCCTACAGGGGCATCTACTGGCTACAGGGACATCTACTGACTACAGGGGCATCACTGGCTACAGGGGGCATCTACTGGCTACAGGGGGCATCACTGGCTACAGGGGGGCATCTACTGGCTACAGAGGGCATCACTGGCCACAGGGGGCATCAGCTAGCTACAGGGGCCATCGACTGGCTACAGGGGGGCATCTACTGGCTACAGGGGGCATCACTGGCTACAGGGGGGCATCTACTGGCTACAAGGGGGCATCACTGGCTACAGGGGCATCTACTGGCTACAGGGGGCATCTACTGGCTACAGGGGGCATCACTGGCTACAGGGGCATCACTGGCTACAGGGGGGGCATCTGGCTAAAGGGGGGCATCTACTGGCTACAGGGGGGAAATCTACTGGCTACAGGGGGGCATCACTGGCTACAAGGGGGCATCTACTGGCTACAGGGGGACACTTCTGGCTACAAGGGGACATCTACTAGCTACAAGTGGGCATCTACTGGCCCCAGAGGGGCATCATCTGGCTACAGGGGGGGCAACTAATGGCTAAAGGGGGGCATCTACTGGCTACAGGGGGGCATCAACTGGTTACAGGGGGCTACTATGTGGCTACAGGGGACATATTACATGGCTACCATATGAGATGCTATAGATGGGGAGTTTGCATAGAGATAGGAATTGGTAGAGAAGTGCTGATAAAGTGAGGACGTTTGTTTGGTAAATTTTACAGTGAAGAGTCGGGAGTAGTCGTCATGGCATCTGGGACAGATGGAAAAGAAGAAGACGAGAAAGATAACAACTCTTCAGAGACGTCTCCTGTGAGTCACTAGATATAACTTTACTGTAATCATTTATATGTCTGCAGAGCCTGTGTACAGCTGGTATCCATCATTGTATGGTCACTGTATGCCGGTAATATTGGTTGTAGTATAATGGTTTGTATTCAGTAATTGTCAGTTTGTATTATTCAGTCACTATATGGTGGTGATATGTGGTCATGGTGTGGTGGTATTATTCGGTCACTTTGTGTTGGTGATATGTGGTCTTAGTGGTCTTGGGATTCTGGTTTTGTGTAGCAGTGTTATTTGGTAACTGTATCGCTATTATTTAGTAGTTTTATACGTAGCACATTGTGGTAAAGCTTTTTGTATATTTTGGCTTTGGTTTATGGTGATGCAATGTGGCGCAATATGTTACCGGGGGGGGCGAGAAACTTCTTCACCTCACCCTGAGTGAAATTTAGCCTAGGAACTGTCCTGCCCATAGCAATGCCGCTGGTAACTCACTATATGCTGAGAGGCAGAGATGGAGCTAAGTCACTGCCTCACAGTATATAGGAGGAAGCTCTCTAAGGTCTCAGCTGCTACAGCTGCTACTGTGCTGGTCCATCCCGCTGCAGGGAGTAATGAGTATCTAATAATTACCAATGAACTACTGGGTCCTTTATAAGCTGAGCACTGTTTGGCGGTATTAATAGGTCACTTTATGTCAGCACTATTGGGCACTGTATTCAGACTACTGTTTCTTTAAAGAAATTGTGTAACTTAGTGAATTTAACAATATCAAGGATATATATTTTGCATAGTAGAACGCCAACACTGAAGTGACCTGTGAGTAACGTTATCCCCACCCTAAACATTACCACATCCATTTGTTACTTGGACAGCTGATTGGTTTCAGTGGAGATAGCTGGGGGCCCAGCAGAAACATACCTTGTGATCATTTCATCATCGGGGACCCTTGTAACACAAATGATTGTCCTAAGTGGTCACCACTTTTAAAGTACTCATATATGTAGTGGAAGTTAAGAGCAGTCAGATTCATGTAGAAAAAGAAAGACAAATGTGGACTCATTCCCATATTTTTTTCTTTCTTTGCAGATTTGACATCAGGGTGATCAATTTAGGAAATGAGAATTAATTATAAAAGATGGAGCCCGTTATCACGTACAGCTGAAAAGAATTATCTAAATCAAGGATTTATTTTGTTAAATGTACAGCCTCTTGGGCGGCTGCACAATTAATCTCTACACGTGTGAGCTAGATCTGTACTTGGGATTGTACGTGAATCTGCAAAGCCTGATTATAGCATTATATTGTGTTATGCTGGAGCGAGATATAACTGTGCTGCACAGAAAACCGTGAAGTACAATAAATGGGGTAAAGACATAAAATAAAGTGTAACCCCGTGACTCCTAAAAAGTCATTAATCTTACTAAATAACGTTCTGTAAAGTCATGTTATCTGTATCGATAACAATTATGCCTGAGATATAGAAGAGCAAAAAATGATCCCTAGGATAAAATCTGGCTGTGCCACTGGGGGGAATTTTTTAAAAACAAATATTTCCTTAAAAAACATTCTGGGGAATTTACTGACTTTGCACCACTATTTCCTATGTCTACTTGCAATGTTTTTAAATTTTGTGCGGACCTTCTGTCACGATTATGAGTGGCAGACCCTCTGCGTCTGACTCTGGTCGCCGGCCGCGGCTGCTGTGACCAAAACTGCGGCTTCGGCCATGATACTTTTCCCAATGTGAACACTGTCTGCTAAGCTTTGTTTGCTTAATTGATTCCTGGCCAACGCCGTGGCCAGGAATCTTCCAGGACATTTTGGGTTAACTTGTTCCTTTGGTGAATGACATTTCCATTTCCCCTATCACCTTGTTTCTTTCTCCTTTACCTTTAAACCCTTGCTTCTTATTCCTTGTGCTCGGGTTTCTTCCCAAATAGTTTCCCTGCTTGCATTTTTTTTTTTTTTTTTTTCCTTGTTCTTTTTGGCTTGGCCCCTGGTTTTTTCCTGTCACCCGTTTCTGTATGAATTGTCCGTTTTTTACGACTGGCCTGTCTGCTTCCCCCCTTTTTTCTTTGTTTGTTTGTCTGCGTCTTGTTCTCACTTGGCCAATAGCCCCCAGTTTTTGGGTTTGGGGCCGCCCTAGAAAGGGGATCGGGAACCCAAAAAGGGGCAGGAAAAGGGGTTTAAAATCGGTCGGGGCATCACTTTGTCGTGTCTTCTTTGTGCCCCTGATTCCTCCCCCCCTTTTTTTTAAAAAGTGTATCAGGGTTTAGCATAAAAGCCTCCTACAGCCCCCAAACACATTTATTAACATTTACACCATAAATTGTCATAACATAAAAATCTAACTACTTCATAGCTGTAGTACCTGGTCATCCAAAGATATACCAGATTTGTTAAAGCTGTGCTCCTATTTCATACGTTTATGACAAATGGATAGGACATTCCATAAATGTCTAATAATTGCAACACGCACCTATATTAAGACAGGCTCCCTGATGTCTTGGTGCAGAATAAAGAGGAGGTCACGCATGTGCGGAACTCTCTGTTCAATGAGTGTTCCGGTTTGACTCTCAAAGAAAAGAACGTGTGACGTCCTCTCTGTTCTGTTCATAGACATTGGGGGCTTATTCTCAAAATAGGTGCGGGTGACGAACTGGGAAATATTTAACAAAAATGTTTCCTTAAAAAAATCTGAAGGATTTACTAAGGAGTTACACCACCATCCATCCCATACATGTCTGTTTTGCACAAAAATTGGCAATGTTTTTCAATTTTGTGCTGCTCTTGTTATTAAGAGATATCAAGGTTTAGCAGGAGGGCGCAGAGCCTCTAACACCTCAATAGATTTATAATAATTTTCACAAGAAATTGTCGTAAACTATAGCAAAAATCTACACAGCTTTATAGTTGGGACAGATGGACAGGCAAAAATGTACCAAATATGTTAAAGGAGTGTTTCCATCTCAGACACTGTTATGTAAATTATCTGTAAAACTTTGAGATGATGTTGGTTACACACTTTAACCCCTTAAGGACCCAGCCTGTTTTGACCTTCCTGACACAGCCCTATTTTTGAAATCTGACGATGTGTCAATTTTATGTGAGAATAAAACTTTATTGAACACTTTTCACCCTATTGCATGTGATATCAGAGACGTTTTCTTCGTGACACATTGTGCTTAAGTTAGTAAGAAAATTTTATCCATACAATCGCGTGTTTGTTTGTGAAAAATATCAAAAATCAATGAAAATGTGAGGAAAATAGCGAATTTGAAAGTTGCAAATTTCTGCGTGCAAAGACAAATAATTATTACGCACGCCCAAGACGACACAAAATAGTTTATAACTACATCTACCCATATGTCTACTATAGGTTTTGCTGCGATCAACACTTTTTTAAATTGTCATTTTTTTCTTTTTTTTAACGACTTTAGAGGGCTTAGAAACTTTAGTATGTAATTTCTCACATTTCAATAAAATTTGCAATATACATTTTTTTTAGTGCGCGCGACGTCCATTTTCTGACGTGCCTTTGAGGAGCCTGCATGATAGATACCCCCATAAGTGAGGCCATCTGAGAACTAGACCCCTTAACGTATCTTACCTACACATTTAGGAATAGTTGATAACCTTAGATATTTCACAGAAAATTAAAGCAAAAGTGGAGGTGAAAATTTAAAAAATTTCACTGTTTTTGCAGGATTTCTCAATATTTATCCAGTATTCACTGCAATACGGTAAATGTGACCTAGGTAAACTGCAAAAAAAAAAAACTTAATATCAATTCCCCCAGGTCTGGCCAGATTTATGAGATATCCCACCCACATGTGCCCTAGTCATTTATTTGGCTAAACCATAAGCCCCAGAAATAAGAGGAAGCACCTACTATATTACTCTGGGGTCTCATTTTTCAATACGATTTTATTTAGGCGCCATTTCAGGTTCTGTGGATATCCCTAAGGTGCTAAAAACTTACATAAAACACCCCTAAATAGACCGCATTATTGGAAACTCCACCCCTTAAGGGAATATATCCAGGGTGTGCAATTGAGTAAAAAGACCCCACACAGGTGATTCACCAATTTTTTTTTGTTAATGCATAATGCTGTGAAAATTATTATTTTTTTCCCAATAATCTGCAATTTTAGCTTAAAATGTTCATATATACAAAGGAATGACTGCGTGAAAAACAAGAAACCCAAAACTTTTGTTAAGTCAGATTTCTTCCAATTCGGCAAACCCTACATGTGGGTTTAAACTGCCTGCGTGTTTTGGCGCATGGCAGGGCGTATAAGGAGGGAACGCTATTTGGCTTTTGTACGCAGATTTTGTTGGGGCCAAGGTCGCATTGCAAAGCCACAAAGTAGGCGAACAGGCAAAACCTTCCAGAAGTCCTCCCCAATTTTTGGATTCAACACACCATCAGGGATCTCATCTAGGGGTGTACTGGTGCATTCTTGGATGCAACAAGAGTGTTCCATAGTTTTTTTTTAGGCATTGGGCAAATGAAATGGGGGAAAACGCAGTTCGGTCATTGTTTTTTTTGAGTTCTTTCAATTTACAGCAATTCAGCCGTTCAGTGTAAATGAGATAATGATAACATTACTATGGGGGTGGGGTCGGTACAATTACAATGAATATAGATTTTATATAGTTTTTTTCCTGTTTTATTACTTTTACACAGTAGAAATACGTCTATAGAAAAAATTGCGTTTTTAGTTGTCCTATTCTGGACAGCCCATACACTTTTATTATTTTGGCGTGTGCAGAGCTGTGTATGGGCTGTTTTTTGCGGATGAGTTGAAGTTTTTATGGTAACATTATGGGGGTGCATATGATGCTATGTTCACTTTTTAATTTAAGGTTTTCTGAGATGTTTGAACAACATACAGCAATCTTGGTAGTGTTTGTTTTATATTTATTTTTTATAGCGGTCACTGTAACGGCATCTATGACATGGTAGCTTTACTCAGCAACAAGGTCAATACGATTACACCCTACCCCCACTTTTTTTTTTTTGGTATAATTTTTTTTATGTTTACTGCTTTTAATACAATAAAAACACTTTTCATTCAACCCTTAGGAAAATACGTTTTTCATCATCGCCAAGTCTGAGAGCCATAACTTTTAAATTTTTCTCTGCTTGGAGCTGTGTAGGGACTTGGTTTCTTTGCGAGATGATTTGCAACGTTTTTATTAGTATCATTTTCTTGGGGGGGACCAAGGCTTTTTGATCGCTATTTTAAATCCATTTTTTTGGAGACCAGGGTGAAGAAAATACTGCAAATCCTATAGTGTTTTTATTTTTATTTTTAACCAGGGCTCACCCATGCAGTATCCGTGATAAGTTTAGCTTTACTCTTTGGGTCGCTACGATTATGGCTATACCCCTATTTATACTAGTTTTTATTATGTTGAAGCACTATTAAAAAAAAAAGAAAATGGTTTTTAGTGTGTAAACAATATTTTATGCATTCGCTATCTTCTGAGAGCTATACATTTTTTATTTTTCGTATACAGAGCCTGTATAAAGGACTTTTTTTTTTGCGGATGAACTGAGCTTTTTAATTGGTACAACATTGGCATTTATAGGAGTTTATGATCGCTTTTTATTCCATTTTATGTGCTGCGGGATGAACAAAAATCTTAATTCTGTGATTGTTTTTTGTTTTTTTTACGGCGTTCACCGTACGGGGTTAATTAACATGAACAGATTTATAGGGCAGGTCGTTTACGCACGCGGCGATACCCAAATATGAGTATTTATTTATTTTTTGATCTTTTTTTGGGGCGATTGCCCTTTGTAAAAGGGGAAAAGGGCTGTGTACCGTATTTTTTATTTTAAAATTTTTCGAGTTCTGTCATATTACCTTTATTTTTCACTTTTTTTTACTTTTTTTCACTTTTTTCACGTTATTTTTTATATTACCCCATAGGGGATTTGAATGAGAGATCTTTAGATCTCTCATTCAATAGGAATCAATGCACAGCTTGTTGCTATGACTGATTCCTATGACAACTGTCAGTCACGATGCCGGGACATGCCCACAGGGCACGGCCGGGCATCGTGACGTCACAGACAACCCGGAAGGCATTCTCTGCCCTCTGTGCTGTCTGTAGGAAGGCAGGAGCTGCACGGATCGTGCGATCCGCGCGCTGCTGTCGCCGACAGAGACACAGGAGGAGATCGCTCCTCCTGTGTCTCCCTTAGTTATTGCGACCCGATGGTCGGGGTCTGGGCCGACGTTGCGGGATGTCGGCTGTAATATACAGCTGACAACCCGCGCCGATCGCGCGAACTTTGCTTTAGAGTTCGCGCGATCCTCAGGACGTATCCATACGTCCAGGTGTGTGAACCCCCAAACGACCTGGACGTATGGATACGCCCAAGGTCGTTAAGGGGTTAAAGGAGTTTTCCAAATAATATGACATAAACAACTTATATATTCAGGTTCTACCTCTGTAAAGAAAGGAATCCCCTAATCAAAATGGCAAGGTGGCTGCAAGATTCAAGCACTGAATTAAAGGGGAATTCCCATCTCAGACATTTATGACAAATCAACAGGATATGCGAGATAATGTAGGCAGAGAGAGTGCCTTTACTCAGCTGTATGTTTAATTCTCATAGAGGTGAATGGAGAGAGCTGCACTTGTATGGCCACCTCTTCATTTGCTGCAGCATAATTGAGGACAGAAGGTAATTGAACCCCCAATTCTTGAGATAAATATGGATTCCATAGGTGGGACCCACTCCTATATCACATTGATGGTATATCCTAGCGATACGCCATCAATGTCTGAAATTTGGACAACCTCTTTAAGGCATGTCCAGTAAATTGGCCATAAATTTGTAAGACTATGTTCACACAGCTTAATTGCGGAGTGTACAGTATGCCCTGCAATTATGCCGGGTCTTCGGAAGACGCGCTGATCGTTGCGTACTCCCGCGAAGCGAAGGGGTCGGCAGCCCATCGGCCCCATAGACTGTCATTACTCGCAGCGCAAAAGCGCCGCGAATAAATGACATGTCAATTATCTCCCCGCGCCTACAATATGATCGTATTGTACGCCCAGGGAGAGGAGGCGTAATCCATAGTTCTCTAGGAGAACTGCGGATGACCGTAATTATTGGGGCGCATTTCACATATATTAGAGCGCAGTACGCTCCAAATACATGGTGAAATGCGCCCCAAAATAAGCCGTGTGAACATACCCTTAGATGGGATACCCCTTTAATAGAGCTTTTAAGGAAACAGCTGAGGAAGCATGAATTTGTCATAAGTATCTGAGTTAGGACTCCCCCTTTAACTTAGTGAGATATCATAATACTACATAATATACCAATACTATGTAAAACATGATACTGTATACCAATACTACATAATATACCAATACTACATTAACCATTTATCTCTAAATTGTAAGTCTGCAATTTCAGCTCTACTGCATATGTATCAGGGAGTTATGCATTACCCAAATACTGTCTAGTAGACCTTCCTCCAGAGACCTGCTGCCCCGCTCACCCTTGACATCTGCTTTATCTCTAACATTTTGATCAACAAGATATTGTGCTGTTAACAAAGTCATCACCAATGTACTTGTGTCCCTGAGGGCTGTAAAGTCCATTTTGGAGCAGACATTGGAGGATGCTAAGTGCATGACCTTGAGTCAGAGTTCACCAAGGACATGCAAACCTTAGCACAGACACAAGGGAAAATGGGGACTTTTGTACAGAAAAAGGATGGCATAGAGTTACCCCTGGGCTGCACTCCCTGTCCTGTCAGCAGGTATCAAGCCCTTCCTTACAAATGTTTTGGTAGATAGCTTAAAGATTTTTTTTGCGTATGACTGATGACAGGCGATGGTCGTATAGATTCCTGTCCCTGATCTCTTCATATGTAACTGGTGTCAGGTCACAGGCTAATAACAGGGTCATTTGTCATTGTGGGGCAGAGCTATATTGTCATACAGAAGATGGAGCATGTGTGGAGTGTTATTTAAACATAGCACAAGCACCGTATGAATTATAGATGTGCACTTCTGGAATCTAGCGGAAGATACTCATACAGCTATGGAAGGAAATTCTGGGAGTCACCACAATAGGACAAAAAAATTGCTTTTTAATGACCTTTAAGTCTTGTAGGTCAAAACCATCTCAAGGCACAATCATCAAGAATGAAGCTCTAGTTTGGAGCCCAGTTAACATTTTATCAAGGAATTGGATATATAGCCTGATCTTCCCTAATATCATGCTAATATCTAGTTTATATGATCTAGTAATGACCCGTAGGGCTCCTTGAAATGAGAGGTATAACTTAAATTTCCTTGAGCCCAATGCAACATGTGTACCACATCATTTATCATGCTGGTACCCAGTGTGGGACTGGGGTGCCTGGAGCAAACCAATGGAGTTGACTTTTTGGGCCCACTTGTGGAATCGATTTTTGGGGCCCATGAGTGGAGATGATTTTTGGGGCTCTCAAGTGGAGTTGATTCTTGGGTCCTACTGTACTCTATAACTACTCTATATGACTGCACATACGGCACATGACTCTCTCTCAAACAGTTTTCATGCATGTCCTCCTCATGCTTTTTGGTAAAAAATAATATAGATATAAAATTCAACAAATGAAAAATATAATATTTCTTTTGTTCAATTTTACTATTTATTTACAATTTCATGCTTTGCACTCTTCTGATAATCCAGGGTAGTTTTTTTAAAAAAACTAGAGCAAGTTACTAAGCATAATATGAAGTATATTTCATCTACATATACTCTGTGCTGGTTAATATTGAGTATATCTATATCAGAGCTCCAAATACCCTGTATATACAATCGAAATCCACTAAGTGGGGCTTAAAGCCATATTGTATACATATGACACATTGAATTCAATAATAATGCAGTATGCAGAAAGCTACACAGCTACCCCCAGTGGTGACTGCAGTCGGCTACAATTTTATTGTTTTACTCAATAGCAATAGAATTTTAATCTCTTTATAAAAAGAGGTATAATTCCTAAAGCTCTAAAGTCTATCGCCACTCAGCTGCTTTCTGCTGGTGACTTGCTGTCCTCCTTGTGATCCAGAGCTGTTTGCTGTTGGCTTCGATCTGGTCTCCATGCTCCATGTCTAGTCGCCATAGAATTTAACTACTAGATTATTGCCCTCTAGGTTATACATGAACTACAGGTTAGTGTGCCTTCTGTGTCCAACTTTGCATTGTGTGCGTATACTAAACCTGGTTAGGCACTTATACTGTGTCCAATTTTGCCCCTACCTTTACCTTTTAGACTTCCCACCTGATGCCTCCACTGCTAACTCCCTGTTATGGATCTAAGCACTTTTTTTTCTATGTTTTGGATCATCTACCCATCTCTGATTGCATTCTGGTATTGACTTTAGGTCATTCTTACCTATGTATTTGTATTGTTTGCCATATTTCTGCTTGACATCCTCTACCACCAGACTAATCTAGGGGCTGAGACCTAGGAATCTGACCACAATAGACCACACCACCAAGCTCCTTTAACCCTTTTTCTCACATTGTCTGTCAGAGGTATAGTTGGGGGAAATACGCGGCACAAACATGTGGCAGCTTCCTCTGACAGATACCACTTAGTCTACCTGACATATTTTACTCCAAGATCAGAAGAAACATGGAACAAACGTCCAGCAGATGTGTCCTATATCTGTCCTAAGATATAAAGGAAAGGACTGAAGCACCTTGGTAGATCACTACAGTGTCAGACTGAAATTCCTTGGCCTGATAAGAAAAATCATTCTGGGGGCCCAGCCTCTATCTCTACAAGACATATTCATGGCCACTTGTAAGTGTTTTTTGTAAGTCCACTTTAAAGTGATCATTGCACATGGTTATCTGGCGATAGGTTAGTGCCCTAGCCTTTCTGAGTATTCCGCCCCTTTTTACAGTCTGCATACCCACTTTTTCAGGCTCTTTTTATAGGCTCCTCCTCAAACCATAATTCATAATCGTCATGTAATAAAATCATGTAATTATGTCATGGTACTGTAAGGCTATGTTCACACGGCTAATTGCAGGGCTTGCAGTACGCCCCGCAATTACGCCGGGTGTTAGGGAGCTTGCGCCGATCGGCCTGTACTCCTGCGATGCGGCGGGGCCGGCAACCCCCCGGCCCCATAGACTGTGATTACTTGCGGTGCATAAGCGCTGTGAATAAATGACATGTCAATTATCTCCCCGCGCCTAAAAACGATCGTATTATATACGCGGGGAGAGGAGGCATAATCCATAGTTTTCTATGAGAATTGTGGATTACCGTAATGATTGGGGCACATTTCCTCCGTATTAGAGTGCAGTACACTCTCAATACGAGACGAAATGCTTCCAAAAAATAAGCCGTGTGAACATAGCCTAAGAGTCAGACCTGTTACTTTTTGATGGCGCTGTTTCAGCTTTTTATCTGTGGAATAACTTGACGTTTTCAGTGGTACCATATTTGGGAACTCTACACTCATCACTCCTGATTCTGGTTTTTATGGGGCTGGTTGGAAAAATAAGTGCAATTTTGGCATGGTTTTAATTATTTTTATTCATTTACCATTCAGAATAAAAAAACATGTTTATTTAATAGATTGGTGCATTCCGAATGCAGCAATACCAATTATAAATAAGTTTATTTTTTTAAATCAAAATGTGTTTTGAATCAGGTTTTTTTTTCGTTTGTTTTAATAAAAATTTTTTATTTGCTTAAATAAATTAAATTGCTATGTTTTATACTGGACAGGCAGCCTGTTAGACTCTAATAGATCACTTGTACTGGGTAGAACAGGAGGCTATTATTTGGTCTGTCACTGAAACCATATGCAGTGACCAAGTGTTAACCACCTAGATGCCACGGCTTGCTCCTTACCCAGCATTTGCAGTGGGAGCCTGACTGTACATTGCATCATTCAAACACCCAGGTGACTTGCCAACTCTTACGGGGGACCACCACTTACACCCCTTTTACTGCACCAATGATAGCAAAAAGTTTTTAAGTAGCAACAAATGCGCCGGATCCACATATAATAATAATCTTTATTTATATAGCACCAACAAATCCCACAGCACTTTACAATGTAGGGGTTATAATTACAGACAAAAGACAAACATTACACAGTGAAAGCTACTTACAGATGAGACTGAGGGCCCTGCTCGCAAGAGCTTACAATCTATGAGATTGCAATGCATGTACGTCGCCAATGGCAGATGACCCTCCACCTTCTTAGTGCGCATCCTTCAGGTGGAAATGTTGCCAGCTATACTATATGCTGACTTAAAGGAGATTAATCGCTTCATCAGTTCGTTTGTTTTCTTGTACTTTCAGTTTCTCAGTTCCTCAAATCCAGGGGTGTTTCTTCCCCTCCCAGCTGGGTGTTTCTTAACAGAAGGGGGATGACATCATCCCCTCCTTTACTGTTCATGCTCCCTCCCCGGTAAGTGTGTTTGTTTTGAGATCAGTGGGAGGGGATAGCACATCCCTGCTTCCCCCCCCCCTCTCTGTCTGAGTCCCCAGGTCACTGTGTCGTTCCTCTCCCTATGCAGTCTTATTTTGTAAGAGCTATTTGTTTACATACCACACCCTGCATTCAGTCTAGAGAGTTTTCTATTAACTCAGAGAACTGGTCTCTTCTCCTGTTACAGCTGGAGGTTTGTTACAGTTGAATCCAGTCTTCAATGAACTCATCCAGAGCAGCACAGATCTGTCTCCCTTCTATGTTTACACGCAGCAGCATTAGGCACTGAGCACAATTCTGCTGTTTTCTGATTGTAGAAGCAGCTGCAGTGTTATTGTGTTTCTTCTGGCTGTGCAGAGTGAAATTCCTGCTGGTCCCTTACTCTGAGTGAGAGAGGCAGGAATGCACACTCCCATTAATACGACCGGGGCCAGACAGAATATAAATTAGTAGAGCCGTCAGCCAATGAAATGCAAGGAGGTGGGATCCGACCGGCACTGGGGAACAGTGTTTACACAAAATGAAGATAAGGGAGACTGTCAATACATGACAGCTTTGCAGATGACATCTAATTTCAAAGTTGCTTGTTTTCACTGTCCCCTTATTCTGAAGACCATTTAATGTAATGATAAAATTCCTTTAATGGAATTGTTGCCAGCTATTTTATATGCCGATTTGGGCTCAATGTAAGAAGATTTTTAAAATTCTGCAACTATTTTCTTTTCTTTTGGATGAGCTGCGACTGAGGTTGTTTTCTGCTGAATCTTTATGACCCTGATACATTAAAGGTATATTATTTTGTCAGAGCTCGGGTTTATCTTTTGGTACTCTGTTGGACCAGTCTGACTTTGGACTAAAGGCTCTACTACCTTAGTATAATGCAAGTAAAATTTACATTAAGATTATGTCTCTTTGTGTTCATCGAAGTGGGTTGCCACACATTATTTCTTAATAGTAATAAAAACAAAACAAAAACTAAATTAAATTAAAAATACCAAATATTAATAAGTGATGGTAATTGATTTGTATTTACAATGATATACAAGTCATTTTGGCCATTAGCTGATATATATAAACTCTATAGTCTATAAATGTATAATTTGATGGTCACTGGGAAGCCGGCTGCTCGCCATAATGATCTCAAACAGTGTAGTTCCTTAACATTATCTGAGCAGATGTCAAGGATATTGAAGTATGTAAGTTAATGATTATTTTATCGGCACAGTCAGATAGTCCGCCAGAGATTAATGATGAATCCCTTTATTTGGCTTTTTTCAATTACCCATGGGAAGGAGAAATGGCTGGCCTTCTGCTGTTCCCCTTTGTCGGGCCCAGGAGGAAAAAGACGACCCAAATTTGGGGGAGGGGGCCAGTTCGGGGATTTGGGGGAAAAAAGCCTTTTTCCCCCTCAGGACCCAAGGTTACTACAAAGAAATGTAAGCGATCTCATTTGACCTGCACTGACCCCTATTTGTGCAGACGGGAAACGGCTCTAACAACTTTTTTAAAAATCCCTGAGAAAAAACCGGGTCTCCCCTTGGCCCGTTCTTTCTAGTTTGTGATTTTATTTTTATGTCTTCCCACTCATGTTGGTTTTGATGGGTGGTAGCTGGAAATGAGATGTAAATCTCACAGTGTCCTTTATATGCCAAAGATTAAAAGCAATATAATCAGTGTAATATAACGTCAGCCACAAAGGAGAAGAAAAATGCGTAAAAAATACAGAAAATTACATTGGTGACTGGCATAGGGTTCTTCATAGTTGTAAGCAAATGTTTGGGCACCATCATGGTGAATCTATCATAGGGTAAATAGCTAAACATAAAATATTTTACATGAAAGTTTGGACTGCATTGTTTGTGCATAGTTTCAACCCCTTTGTAGAAATTACAGCCCCCATATGAATAACCATTGCTGCTGCACCCTGAGTGCAGAGGTAGTAAATGCATCAATAGCATAGCTACAGTATGTGGGGTGCAGAGGTAGAAAATTAAATCAATGCATAGTACGATGGGGGGGTCCCAGAGGTGTAAAAGCTTTCAATACCTTTTGTTTTGGGGGGGCAGAAGAGAAAAATACATCAAGAGCATAGCTATATGGGGTGCAGAGGTAGCAAATGCACAAGGAAAGCGTAACTTTTTGGGGGCTAAAGAAATTTGATTTAAAGAGCATAACATAGGGGAAATACTGGGAAAGGTTAAATGCCCCAAAGGGCCAAAAAAAAAAAAACCCCAAATTTTATGGGGTGCGGGGTTGTATAAAAACTGATTTTTAAAAAAACTATTTGGGGGGTGCAAAAGGGTTTTAGAGCATTTGATATATACACAAGCACCCATGTCAAAATGTTTCCCGGGACGCCCCCGACTTACAAGGGCCCCTAGTTTTACAAACAAAAGGCTTATGGGGAATGGGTGCTTATGGGTTCCATGTTCCCAGCGATGAAAGCTGGGGAAAGCAAAAAAGTGCCAGAAAACCCAAACCAGCCCCCCAAATGAGGTAAAAAAATGGGGTGAAATTTCTTAACAGGGGCAGAGACACAAAAAAAATGAAAAAAACCCTTCCTTGAACTACCCCAAAACAAAAAAACCTTTGTGTGGATTTAAAATTTTTAATAAGTAAAATTGTTCCCCCTTAGATAAAAATTAAACTTAAGAAAAAACCTCAGTCCCTACCCCGTTAGAAACCCCCGGGGCCCTGCCTGTTTTGGCATGGGGCCCATTATACTATAAACCCCTTTTTAAAATTTGCAAATACATGTAGCCCAATGGACTATAAAACAAAACCCAAATTTAAAATGCAATAAAAATTTTTGCCCACTTTTACTATACATAAAAACCCACTATGAACTGTCTATTCTTAAAAACTTTTTTCCCCCAGCGAAGATTTCTGTATGGTTTTTGCCCCCCCGCCTCCCCCCCACCCACCCCCAATTTCCAAAACCCCAAAATTTTTTTTAAATTTTTTTAAAACTACTTTAGACAAATGATAGCTTTTTTTTTTTGTGGGACAAAACATTCTTTGTACCATAGAATGGGCTGAGGAATACAAAGAAAAAAATATAAGTAGGGAATGTTGAAAAAAAACTACTTGCACCATTTTTGTTGGGAGTTTGTTTTAATGGCATTCACTCTTCGGTATAAATGATGTGTAATCTGTATTCTGCAGGTCGGTAAAATTTTTCCGTGATGAAAAAATTTGTAGGGTTTTCAGTTGTTTTAGTACTGTTTAAAAAAAAAAAAACTGGGTGCTGTGATGCTGTGCTGGAGAGGTGGTGCCGCCCAGAGCCCGGGGGTTGGGGCAGGAAACTGTGGGTGCTGGGTTGGGGGCCCCTGGGTTTTTGCCCCTCATCTGTGTGGTTTTTGCTGCCGGTGGTGGCTGCCATGAAATGTTTTGCCCCATTTTGCGTAGGGACCCCTTTTAGAGTTCGCCGTGAAGGGGGCAAAATGGGGCTTATACGTTTTTATCAAAAAAGGGATTTCTAAAACCTCCTGTTCTTTTTTAAAAGTTTTGCTGAGAAGCATTAGATAAACGGGATTGTGTGGGGATGTGCGGTTCATGCCTTCCCTTTTCAAGTTTGTATTATATTAAAATATTATAAACTTTTCCCCCCATGGGACCCAAACACCCCCTCCCCCTTTGGGACAGGGGTTTTTAATTAGCCACCCCTAGTCGTATAAGGCCCTGGTTCAACGGGTTATTTGGGGCGGATTTTGGGGCCCTACTGCCGCCCTATATTTATGCCTGCAGTAGGGTGGCATCCGTCCCCCTATTTGGTAATCCACCCCTTCAAATAGAGAAAAAATGGGGGTTTCCCCCCTCTTTTCTCCCGCTCGGCGGAAAACCGCCGCGGGGGGAGAAAGTGACTTTTTTCAATTATTTACGGCTGTACGCGCCGGGATAATAATTTTTTAACAGTTAGGGGCGGCGAGCTGCCGGGCCCCCCGGGCCCGCCCGCACCGGGTGCCGGCCTTAAAATTTTCCGGGGGGAAATTGTCCCCCAAAATTTTTGCGGCAATAAGCCATGTGAACCAGGCCTAAGGGTTAATCCCTGTTTCTTTAAATTGCTTGCAGGGAGCCTTGGGGGGTCAGGTGGGGTACCCTTTTCCCTTTTTTTGGTGGTTTTTGCCCCGTTGGGGGCCAAATTTTTGCGGATGCTGTGCCGGGGGCTTTGGGGCAGCCCGAGTCTGGGGGCTAGGTCTTGCAAACCGGGGGTGTTTTTTTATGGGCCATTTGGGGGGGGGCCCCCATCTGGTGGGTTTTGCTGCGGGGGGTTTGGGTGCCCTGCAAAGTTTTCCCCTTTAGGTTGGGGCCCCAAATTTTGAGAGGTCGCCGTGAAGTGGCAAGTGGGCCTATATGCTTTGATCAAAAAGTATACCAATAACCTCCTGTTAATTTTTTGTAACGTTTTGTTGAGAAGCATTAGATAAACGTAGATTAGATGTGCGGTTCATATCTCTCCTTTCCAAGTTTGAAAAAAATAAAAAATCTTATCTATTTTTTTAATTTGTGCAGCAGCGCTTTTTTTCCGGCGACCCAAAAAATTTTTTTTTTTTCCCCCCTATTATTTGCATGAAAGTGCATTTTATTGTGGGTTGAAGTGTAGCTTTTTATTGGTACCATTTTGGGATAAGTGCAACTTTTTGATCACTTTTTATTTTATATTTGTGGGACACAAAATGACTAAATGAATAAATAATTTTATATTTTAATAGATCAGACTTTTATGGATGCGGCATTACAAATTTAAAGTGTTTACTTTGTTTTTTTTTTTTTATTTTTTTAAAAACGGCTAAAAAAGGGGGGATTTGAAAATTTTTATTTTATTCATTTTCTATTTATTTTTTTTTTAAATTATTTTTTTAGTCGCCCCAAAAGTAACTTGACCCCTAGGGACCGATTTATTGTTTAAAACCCTTTTGTATTTTATACGTATATTAAAGCGAAGGGTGTACAAAGGAGGGGATCCCCAAAGGACTTTTGCCTGGGGGAGGAAAATCATAGGAGCAGTAGTTTTGGCAAACCCTGAAAGCCTTGGCCCCCCCCAAAAATTGTCAAGGGGAGGGGGAAAATTTGGGGCATTTAGATGCCCCAATTTGTTGTGGGGTTAAAATGCTTAAACCCGAAATGATCGGGCCCGAGGGCCCATTAGTCTGTCTCTGCAATATTTAATTGGGGGTTTTTGTCCCCTAGCCCAAACCCAGAAAGCTGTTATTTGGCAACCATGAGCACGCCATTGATGGTTAGAGGTAGCCTCCTCCCTCAGTTAATCACCTTCATCTCGTGGTCACAGTCTCTAGATGGGTTAAATGGCCAGGATCAGACCTATATTTATGAACCAGGAATACAACTGAGTGATAAGGTAGGGCCTGTGGGCCTGGTCGCAAGTGTGAATGCTACAATGCCTGTAGCTACACCACTGCCCACTACACCACAGATATACAGTATATCTCTACACCGCATTATATACATGCACTGCACATCACACAGCACCCTCACACTACACACATACACCCCCACCACACTGCAGATCTTTACACCGATGCACCCCCACACTGAATGTATGCACCCTCTGCACACTACACCCTCACACTACACACATGTATCGCCACACTGCTCCCTCACACACAAATACTGCTGTGTGGTTTTTAAATATTTGCACATCCCAAAGACATGCATACAGTTAGAATCATGCCACGGAGCTTAGGGATCACTGGGATGTCTGTAACCTCCTGGTGGGCCCCAAGCTCCGCATGTTTTGCTGCGGAGCTCAGGACCCACCAGAGTACCAGCCTACTCTCCCGAGGTCCTTTCAGTTTCTCCAGCCCGAGGTCCTTTCAGTTTCTCCAGCCCGAGGTCTTTTCAGTTTCTCCAGGGGTCCTCACTTGCCCTCCTTTCTCTTTCTGCCTTTTGAACCAGTGTTCTCTCCTGGCGACTGCTTGCTCTCAGTGAGTGGAGTCTCCATCCCGACTTACCCTCTTTCTTCTGCACATAACTATTTACATGTCCAGCAGCCCACTGGACATAGACCAGAGGTCCACTGAACTCTGCTCTCTTATATCACTGCTCCATCTCAACTCCACAGCTGACAGGCTTGAAAGGGTTCAATATAATAAATAAAAGTCAGCTCACTTACTCACTGCTTCATTTGTGGATGCACCAAATATTCAGCAGAGCTCGGAGATGCTGGCCAACCTCACACGGGTAATTAACAGGAAAATTCATGAATAGGTTCTCCAGAAGAAGTGTTTTAGTGCAGCATTAAACCCATCTGACTACGTTGATTTTGGGCGTTGAAAGCTGGAGAACCTATTCATGAGGCTAAAAAGGATTGTCACTACAAGGATTGCTTTTTATGTTAAAAATATTGCAAAAACAGGTCAGTGTCCATATGTGTCCATTATCAGTGTCCTGCCTATTCCTAGATATCCCCTCTTGTATGGGCTGCATCAGCTCCTCAGGTCGCTATAGCTACAGACCTGTTTGATCTTGCCTCATTGGCTGCAGGCCTTGGTCACTATAGCTACAGACCTAGTGTTCTCAGCAGCTCGTCACTTCAGGCCAGTAGCCAGTAAACATTCCCCTGATTTCAAAAATGAAACTGAGAAAACAGGACTGAGGTAAGATGAATCAGTTTAGCTCACTGTGTGTCTTGGCCTCTCCCCTTCAGCTGTCTGATTGGCTGCTTAGCCATGCTGAACTGTCTCCCTAACAACCTTAGCTCACTCTGACCACTAAGCTATTAATCCCTCTATCAGTGACTCAGCAACTCCATACAGCATTATCCCGTAGCAACGCACTGTCTGTTATCCACCCAAACATAAATATGCATTTGTGCCCCCCACACACATCCAAAGGGAAACACTTGGCCCTGCCCACGTAGAGGATTGCTAAAAAGTGAGGAGTGAGGACTAAAGGATTAAGAAGATAATATAAATAAATGTAACATTTAGCCTCTATTTATTGCTTAAAATAAAAGATACATAAAAGGCATAAGAACACAATGCGTTTCGCAGATCTATCTAGTCTGCTTCATCAGGCATTATAAAAATATCAGAATTAGGAGGTGTTATAATCATTCTGAAACAATAGAACACACTTAACCTAATTAGCTAATTGATAGATACCAAATTGTGGCGATACACTGAAAAATACACTATTATAACAAAAATAAAACTCTTGATATATATATATATATATATATATATATATATATATATATATATATATATATATATATATATATATATACAGTGTGTTTCTGGTGTGCTTTCAAATACATCCACAGGTGCGTCTCTAATTAACTCAGATGTTGCCATTAAAACCAGAAGCTTTCAAAGACATAACCATCATCATATGGGCTGTGCCAAATTGTTTAAAAGCGAGTAAATCCTAATGTATGTAACGTTTTGACTTTCAAGTCGGAGCACAGCTGCGCTATTGAAACATGGAGCTGCGTTTCCCTCATGTGAACGCCTGCTCCGTGTTCAGCGCAGCGAGCAGTGAGAATGTCACTAATTGTTAGATCCGTCTTGGGGACCGACAGAGCGGACCCCAAGATGGATCCCTAAAGCGCTTGTAACACGGAGTGTATACTCCGTGTGAACAAGCCCTAACACCTCCTAATTCTGCTTTTTTTTTTTATAATACCTGAAGAAGCAGGCTAGATTGATCTGCGACACACGTTGTGTTCTTGTGCTTTTTATGTATCTTTTCTTTTAAGTAATAAATAGAGGATAAAGGTTACATTTTTTGCATTAATCTTTTAGGGCGACATGTATGAATTCGAATGCGTACTTTTTTTTTACTTGCCGCCGACACTCCAGTTCTAAATAGATATAGAAGAGTGTAGATACGACAGTATGAAGATTTTTGGCGCATTACATAGAGCTTACTGCGCCAAACTTTGTATGGGGATAGAGTGCAATGCCCAAACTTTGGGGGGGACTAAGCCTAAGTAATGCACCAAAAATCTGTCGTAGTCTACACTCTCAGAATCTCATAATCCGAGCATTGAAACATTAAGAGGGCGACATGTATGAATTCGAATGCGTACTTTTTTTTTACTTGGCGCCGACACCACAGTTCTAAATAGATCTAGAAGAATGTAGAATACGACAGATTTTTGGCGCATTACATAGAACTTAGTGCGCCAAGTTTGGCGCATTAAGCTCTATGCCCATATAAAGTTTGGCGCATTAAGCTCTATGTAATGCGCCAAAAAACTGTTGTATTCTACACTCTTCTATATCTATTTAGAACTGGACTGTCGGTGCCAAGTTAAAAAAAAGTACACATTCGAATTCATACATGTCGCCCTTAGTCCTCAATCCTCACTTTTTTCAATCCTTTATGTGTGTAGCACCAGGTGTTTTCCTTTGGGTGTATACCCTTTTTCTTTATCGCAGTAACTATGTGGTCGTGATATGTGGTAGTATTAGTCCTATAGTAAAAAAATTTATAGCGCTACAATGATATTATGCAAAAACAATGTGACATTTATTTAGAAGTGTCTCCACAGGCTCCAGAAAACTGTATACAGAATTAGTGAAATAAACTGATGTTTCGGTCGATGACCTTTTTCAAAAAAGTCAGTAGAAAATAAATAACGTAGAAAATAAACGTAAATACGTAATACAATGACATGACCAAGTGTAAGGTATAACGAAATTATTTACAGTATATACAACATATACAACAGACATACAATGCCTAATATCAAGACTAATACAGTTTGTTCAGCTACATGAACTAGAACATATCATTACACAGCATCGGAACAGAACTTTGTATACATATGTGGTAAAATAAAAAACCTGAGAAATGGGCACAATTATAAGCTGGTATCAGGGAAAGTATGAGACTATGTGGGGCTATACAGGAACAAAACAAGTCAAAGTCCCTACAAAACCCTAGTGCACCCTAACGCATTTTTACTGGAATAGGGAAAGGGAAAGGGCCGTAGCCCAGTAATTTTGGAGCCAGTATGAGGTAATAGAAAGTGGAAGCGCTTTAAATAGACCCGGCGAGGCACTACACGCGCCCGCCAGAAGCGGAAAGAAGGCAAGGGACAGCAACACCGAAAGTAATGAACATCGGCGCATGCGTCGTACCGATATAAGAGGGAAATGAAACGGGGACATAAGCAGCACAAATGTAATACATGAAACAGAATGCCAGTGTGAGGAAATAAAGGGAAAATATGGAGAAAATAAAACTAAAAGAGAGGGAGGAGAAAAATAATAGAATGAAATAAATGTAATACACTAGAAGGAGGAAAAAAGGTGAGAAATGTATTCAAACACAGGACAGACTTAGAATATACAAAACAGGATAGTTAGAATAGAAGTGAACGTAGAAGTAAAAGATAGGGATAGAATAAAAAGAAAAGGAGAAAAAGGAGAGAAAAAACGGAAAAAGAAAAAAGAAGAAACAAAGAAGAAAATAATGAGAATGAGAATAGAAGAAAACTCGATGTCTCACCCTGTTGACATTCCTGTTCTAACGTTGCTGAAAAATAGAACAAAGGAAGAACAAGTTAGATAATGGAAAATTTCAAGAAAATAGAAGATCACATCTTCTTTTTCCTTGAAAATTTCCAAGCAGTGCACAATCTCACACCACACATGCTCACCCACGACATCACACCCTCACACACACCACACATGCTCACCCACGACAGCTCACCCTCTTACTGCACACATGCACACCCACGACATCACACCCTCACACACACCACACATGCTCACCCACGACAGCTCACCCTCTTACTGCACACATGCACACCCACGACATCACCCTCACACACACCACCATGCTCATACCAATGGACAGTGACATAATTACTGCACACATGCACACCCACGACATCACACCCTCACACACCCAACATGCCACCCACGACATCACACCCTCACACACACCACACATGCTCACCCACGACAGCTCACCCTCTTACTGCACACATGCACACCCACGACATCACACCCTCACACACACCACACATGCTCACCCACGACATCACACCCTCACACACACCACACATGCTCACCCACGACATCACACCCTCACACACACCACAAACGCACCCCCACCAACACACCCCCACAAACACCACACATGCTCACCCACGACATCACACCCTCAAACACTCCACACATGCACACCCACGACATCACACCCTCACACACACCACACTGCTCACCCACGACATCACACCCTCACACACACCACACATGCTCACTGCTAACTCTATAAATTGGTATGACAATATTTGTTTTGTGATGTGGAATAAATGATGCAGAAGATCTCTTAAACACAATCCAGGATGAGAGTAAACAGAAGGCTTAACCGTGACCACAGACCACAGTGCAGATATCACCTATCTCCAACTCTTTGTCCTCCTTTATCCATGTGGTCTGTGGTTAAAATGACAGTTTGTCCTCAATGGAGCAGCTGTCCTGTAGTTTTCTTGCCTAAATGGAAAACAACTGCAAAATTGTTTCCTAATTTTATTTAAGAGCGTGTTTGGTTTAGATTATCTCCACTTAGTGAGTACTTACAATGCTGATGCAAGGACAGGTTAGAGGTGTTGTATACTTGGGTACATCATAATCCACCTTTACTCAGACACCAGTACATGAATGGGGTTTTATGAGATCAGAATGAAGAGTGTGTTTTACTCGCAGAAGCAGATATTCTTGTTCATGGACTGTGTCTAGTGCTGCAGCTTAGCCCTAATGGCCTTTTACAAGAACTGATTGTTGACCGCATAAACACTCATATAAATGTTCGTTCCTAGTGATTGCCTCATGTAAAAGACCTTTCAATCCACCAACAAATGATCAAGCACTTGTTCATTGGCTGATTCCGTCTTTTAGGCAGGATAAAAATGATCAATTACTGGCTCATCTTCTTGTGCCACTGCCAAAAAAGGAAAGACACCTATCTACAAAATGAAATGTGGGCTGCAAAAAATACATAAATAACAAAAATATACACCTACAAAATACGGACACAGTAAAAAAAAAAAAAATTTGATTTTTATTGAATCACAATAAAACACAAATGATGAAATACACATAGTAACATCAATACAACATGGACCCAAATAATGTGCTTAAAACTGCCCACAAAAACAAAAATATACATTGGTTAATGATCACCTGGGGACTGAAGCACTGAGCAGAATTGGAGTGTATGTGTTATGGTCCTTGCCTCACCCTTAATCATACTTGCCAACTTTAGAAAGGGGCCTTCATGGAAATCTGGAGCTGCATCACCCCCAGAATGTGCATAATCATGCCCTCTTTGTAACGAGCCAAACATTCCTTACAAAAGGCCATACCTACTACACCCACCTGTATAACAACCCTGGGAAGAAAGCGAATTGAGTTGTTTAGCATCACCAAGCTTTCCTGGACGTTGGATAGCCTGCTCAGCATCCAGGAGAGCAGGGAGATGCTACCAAACTGTGCCTGAACCTAAATCATTACGCTTCTACCAATATTACCACAATACAATGACCATATAGTGGTAGATACCAGTGGACATAGGCTCTGTAGACCTATAAGTGGTTACAATGCAGTTACATCCAGGAGATATCTTCTATTGTTATTGTTCCCTTTTTTTTATTCAACTTATCCAGACGGCCATGATGACGTCCCCTAGCCACAAATTGTCCCTGCAGAATTCACCATACAAACCTCTTAGAATTTTAGTTTTCTTCCCTACCTGTGCTCCCCCTTCTGTACAAACTCCACATGGTGATATGTGGACATGTTAGGGAGTGATAAGTGGAGGTGGGGCTATGTGGTAAGAGGTGGAGAGTTTATGGGGTGGACCCCATGTTTTTATTTTTTCGCAGAAATCATTTATTTATTGAGAATCCAAAAATGGGCAAATACTGTAATCATTACAGTGGATGCCTATGTTTAGAATCTGAATAAATAATGTTTTAGGAAAAAAAAAGTGGGCTTCCCCCTATTTTCTATAACCAGCTTAGGTAAAACTGACAACTTCAGCCTGATACAATCAGAATGGGAAGGTCCATCAATACTGGTCCCTTTCCATCCTAAAAATACCAGCCCGCAGTCGCTTTAGAAGCAGACCCCATTACAGGGTGCATTTTTACCCTGCTCTTCCCAGTACCCATAGTGCCTTTGTTACTGGGGTAATAATGACAGTGGCTTGATGTCAGCCTTGTGATGACAAAAACCACTTCTAGCTGACACCAAGCATGAGCGATAATAATGGAGAGACATCTGTCAGATGCCTCCATTACTAACACTGGAATTAAATGGAAAAAAAACGGACCCAAAATACACAAAAAAAGCTTTCATTTAGGTAAAAACTCTCCGACCACAGCTCTCTTTAACCATTTTATTAAAAGAAACATTACACGCATACAAATCCATAGGCTCAGGAGCCTATTCAGCATGCATGGAAATTGGGTGACATGCTTTGCCCACAGGTAAGAAAAAGATTTCCATGATAGGAAAACTAGGTGCCACCTTTGGGGGATGGAGTGTCACCTAGTTTTCCTGAATACTGGCTATCCAACTTTTGCCCCTCAACTTTTGCCCCCTTCAGCCTGTCTCCAGCACCCTGCAACTGCCAGAGATAGACCACAGTGGCCAGGACACAGGGAGCAAAGAGGCAACTCCTGCCCTCTGCAACCTTTCTCCTTCCCTCTGCAGATGCCAGAGACAGGCTGCAGGGGGCAGAAGACAGGCAGCACGGGTCAGGAGACAGGGAGCAAGGGGCAAATACTGCTGGACAGGAGTGGTAAGTTGGTATTTACCATGCGGGCCGCTTTTCAGCAGTGTGCACATCTCAAAAAGACTATGTCTGATAAATAATAATAATTTTTTATTTATATAGCGACAACATATTCCGCAGCACTTTACAATTTAGAGGGTATACATACGGACATTACACATTAACCCCTTAAGGACCCGGCGTTTTTTTTGGGTGACACGTTCATTTTTCCCTCCTCGCCTTCTGAAAGCCATAACTTTTTTTATTTTTACAGCTACATAGACACATGAGGGCTTTTATTTTGCGGGACAAGATGTACTTTCTAATGGTGTTATTCACTATACTATAGAATATACTGGGAAACCGCAAAAAAATTCCAAGTGGGACAAATTGTGAAAAAAAATTTATTTTCGCCATGTTTGCGGGGGTTTTGCTTTTACGGCATTCAATCTTTGGAAAATATAATGTGTTATCTGTATTTCTCAGGTTGTTACGCATCCGGCAATACCAAACATGTAGGGTTTCCAATATGTTTTGGTACCGTAAAAAAATTCCAAACATTTTCTATTTTTGAAATTTGCGCCATGGCGCCATTTTGTGCGACCAATAACTTTTTTGTACTAACACCTACGGACGTCAGTGAGGGGGAATTTTTTGCAGGCTGAAGTGTACTTTTTATCGCTAGCAGTTTGGAATGCATGCGACTTTTTTGATCATTTTTATTCCATTTTTTGAGTGACGTAAAATGACCAAAAAACGCAATTTTGTTTTGGAATATTTTTTCTTCTACGGTGTTCAGCATACGGATAAATGATGTTATATTTTAATAGATTGGACGTTTTCGGACGCGGCGATACCAAATATGTGTAACTTTTTTATTATTTTAATGATTTTATTTGTAAAATGGGCAAAGGGGGGTGATTTGAACTTTTAATACTTTTTTTTTTTTTTGTACTTTAAAACTTTTTTTTTTTTTTTTACTGTAACATTGAGGCCACCTGTGGTACTTGACCACTAGGTGGCGCGATTGTTAATACAACCTAATGCATTGCATAGGCATGCATTAGGGTGCACAAAGATGGCAGTTTCCCCACTTCCTGTCTGCGGACGGAAGTGGGGCAAACCGGCCAGGGTAAGTGACGGGAGCCTTCACAAGGCTCCCCACCACAATGCCCGGTGATCGGATCGGCGCAGCATAGCTGCGCTGATGCCGATCACCGCACCGATCGGTGCGGCGTTAATTCAGACGCCGCGGCCATCATTGCCGCGGCGCCTGATGGGTGAAACAGCGCCAGTGGGCGGAGCCACCCACCGGCGCTGTTACTGCCGGGTATTAGCGGCGATTTGCCGCTAACACCCGGCGGCTGTGTGGGGGGTCGCGGAGCGATCCCCCTGCAAAGCCCCTTAGCGGCCCTGGGACGTACTCATACGCCCAAGGTCGTTAAGGGGTTAAAAGAACTTACAAATGAGACACGAGGTATGAGGACTCTGCTCGCTAGAGCTTACAATCTATTAGGGCGTATGGGTGAGACAAAGGGTTAAGAAGTGCTCAGTTTACAATGGTCCAGCCATGTTATATACATAGGAGGTGGTTTACATTAAAATTGGGTGACCCTGCCACCCTGACAGTACATCTATATACAGATAAGTGCCTGTGAGTGCCCTAGTGTAGGGAGTGACAAATGTGTGTGATAGCAGTTAGGGATCTTGGTGGGCCAGGCTGAGAAGATGTTTTCTCAGGGCCCTCTTAAAACCATGAGAGTTGTGAATGTGCCTGATCGCCCGCGGTAGCATGTTCCAGAGAATTGGCGCCGCACGTGTGAAATCTTTGGAGATGGGCATGGGAGGTTCGGAATGATTGAGGAATGTAATCTGATAATCATCAGCAGAGCGGAGAGCCGGGTAGGGTGGTGGACAGAGATGAGGGAGGAGATGTAGGGAGGAGCAACACTGTGGAGAGCTTTATGGGTGAGAGTGATGAGTTTATGTTGTATTCTGTACTGAATAGGTAGCCAGTGCAGTGACTGACACAGGGTAGAGGCATCAGTATAGCGGCTGGAAAAAAGACAAGCCTGCTGCCTGCATTCAGGACAGATTGAAGAGGGGCGAGTTTGCAGAGAGGGAGACCGTAAGCAGGGAGTTGCAGTAGTCAAGACGAGAGTGAATAAGAGCAACAATGAGTTTGAGCTGTTTACCACAGTGAGAAAAGTACGATTTTGGAGATGTTCTTGAGGTGCAGAATGAGAGGAGCGGCAAGGATTGGATATAAGGGGTGAAAGACAGATTAGAATCTAGTATTACCCCAAGACAGCGGGCCTGTTGCCTAGGTGTTATGGTGGTGCCACACACCGAGACAGAGATAGCAGGGTAGGGTTGGTTAGAAGATGGTGGAAAGACAAGAAGTTCGGTTTTAGTGAGGTTTAGGCTCAGATGGAGAGATGACATGATGTCAGAGACAGCGGACAGACAGTCATTGGTGTTTTGTAGCAGGGCAGGAGTGATGTCTCGGGAAGAGGTGTATAGTTGGGTGTCATCAGCATAGAGATGGTACTGGAAGCCAAATCTGCTGATGGTTTGTCCAATGGGGGATGTGTAGAGTGAAAAAAGGAGAGGACCAAGAACTGATCCCTGAGGAACCCCGACAGCAAGAGGAAGAGGAAGTAGAACCTGCAAATGAGACACTGAAGGAGCGGTCAGAGAGGTAAGAAGAGAACCAAGCGAGAGCAGTGTCCTGGAGGCCAATGGTGCTGAGCATGTTGAGGAGAAGGTGGTAATCCACAGTGTCAAATGCTGCAGAGAGATCCAGGAGAAGCAGCAACGAGTATTTGCCCTGTGATTTGGCAGTGAGGCGATCATTAGAGACTTTAACTAGAGCTGTTTCTGTGGAGTGCAGGTGTCGTATATCGGTTTGTAGTGTATCGAGAAGAGAGTTAGTAGAGAGATAGCGGATTAAACGGGAGTAGACCAAGCGTTCCAGGAGTTTAGAGATGAAGGGCAGGTTAGAGACTGGTCGGTAGTTAGCAGCGCAGGATGGGTCCAGAGAGGGCTTTTTAAGTAAAGGGGTTATGATGGCATGTTTAAAAGAGGATGGAAAGATCCCAGTAGAGAGAGAAAGGTTAAAGATTGCGGTAAGGTGAGAGATGATAGCTGGAGAGATAGACTGGACAAGGTGGGATGGAATGGGGTCACTAGAGCAGGTGGTAGGGCGAACAGACGAGAGAAGCCTGGACACTTCTTCTTCTGTCGTTGGGTCAAGGGCTGAGAGCAGACTAAAGGACGTGCCGGAGGGGACGGGATGGGGGTTTCTTGAGGATTGAGATGAGATGTTTTGCCGGATACTGTCTATTTTGTCTTTGAAGTGAGTGGCCAGGTCTTCAGCACAGAGGTCAGTGACTGGGGCCTGAGCTTTTGGGCTGAGGAGGGAGTGGAAAGTGTCAAACAGGAGGTTTGGGTTGTTGTGTAGTGTGGAGATGAGGGAGGTGAAATATTTTTGTTTGGTGCAGTGAAGGGCAGTGTGGTAAGTGCTAAGCATGAATTTGTAGTGGAGAAAATCTGCAGGTAGCTTTGACTTTCTCCACAGTCTCTCAGCACACCTGGAACAGCGCTGCTGAAAGCGAGTTATTGGGTAGTGCAATGGCTGTGGGCGTCTGACTCTGGTGGTGCGGTGTCTGAGTGGTGCCTATATGTCCAGGGTGGTTGAGAGAGTTTCATTGTACTGCTTGACAGCCAGGTTAGGACAGGAGTCGGAGGAGATTAGGGGCAGTGAGGACTGTATGGTGTCTGAGTTCCTGAGTGTTCATGGAGCGGATGTTTCTGGATGGGCGATGGGCAGGTGTGTCCAGAGAAGGCTGAGAATTGGTGATAGTGAAGGAGATAAGGTTGTGATCAGAGAGAGCATATGGAGAATTAGTGAGGTTAGAAATTGATGAGTGACTGCAGAAAACCAGATCAAGAGCGTGTCCATCCTTGTGGGTGGGAGAATCTGTAAATTGCAAGAGGCCAAAGGATGATGTTAGCGAAAGAAACCAAGAGGCAGAAGAAGACATAGGGTGTCAATGGGAATGTTGAAATCACCCATGATGAGTTGGGGTATTTCAGGGGAGAGGAAGTGCGGGAGCCAGGCGGCCCAATGATCCAGAAACTGGTACACAACGGCGATTCTGAGGGAAAATGGCCGAAAGAGTCTGAGGGTGTGGACCTCAAAGGAGGGGAAAGTGAGGGAGGGTGCAGGAGGAATGACCTGGTAAGTGCAGTGTGGAGAAAGGAGTATGCCAACTCCTCCACCTGGCCTGTTCTCAGGTCTGGGGGTGTGGGTGAAGTGTAGGCCGCCATAGGTGAGGGCAGCAAGGGAAGCGGTGTCTGATTGCTGTAGCCATGTTTCTGTGAGAGCTAGGAGATTGAGGGAGTTAGAGAGAAACAGGTCATGAACAGCAGTAAGTTTGTTACCAACAGATCGGGCATTCCACAGAGCACAAATAAAAGTGGCAGGAAAAGACATACAGTGAATAATAAGCAGATTTGCAGGGTTTTTTTGGAGGGAGAGGAGGGGATGAGCAGTAAAGAGGTGGGCCGTGGGTTCGGAGAGATGTCCCCTGCAGCAAGAAGCAGGAGAAGATAGAGTGACAGCAGATGGTTTGGTTTTTGTGTTATGAGCGGCGTTTGTGCAACATTAGGGAGGCTGGTGGTTTGGGGTAGTTAAATGGGAAAACAGTGTTGGGATGTATACATAGGTGAGGGGAGGAGAAGAGGGGCTGATGTGGATAGCATTTTCAGGGGGCGACACTGGGTTATAGGAAAGGAGGCAGATGGCTACAAGGTAGATAGCAGTAGTGAGCATAGTGGATAAGGTGTATGTTATAAGAGACCAGTTACTCACATAACAGGTGATCCCTCAAGCTCCCTTAAGCTCACTTATGTCTCATTTCTGTCCTATTTCTGATGATCATGTATCACTTACAAATATTTACTTCCAAATATGCACGACAAATATGCCTCAGAGACCGACGGTCTCAGAGACCTAAGCTGTCTGATTTATACTGATGCATAGTTAGACTTTTATAGTTTAGCTGCTGAGGCCTTCTAACTGCTTCTTCGGTGCCACTTTCCTTAAAGAACCTCCTGCAGGTCTTAGAGGGAGAGGGTAAGGGGACGGGAAAGGAGCCCTATCTGCGGGACCCTCCCGCAATATCCAGGAGAGTGGGTAAGTATGCCCTTACACTGCACAAGCAGGCATGGACTTTCCCAGTCAAATTTTTCCTGGGCAGTTCCCAGAATCCTCATATACTGGCAATGTGTCTTCACAAAGTTGGAGCGTAGTCTTAAATAGAACTAAGAAATTTACTACTAGGACAGTAATCAAGATGCTGAAGGAGAAGATGAGGTGTAGTACGAGGACAGTCTGAGGATAAAAAACAAAAGTAGAACAACAGGTAGCAAGCGCTGAATCCAAGGAGCAAGACAGAAGGAAAATCTGGTAAGAAAGCCAAGATCAAGTTTAGAATCAAGAGTCAGGAACAAGGAGATAGAGAGAGGATATACTAGTGCATCTCAAAAAATTAAATATCACTGAAAAGATAATTGATATAAATTATTTAAGTCAAATAGAGAAACCCATATATTGTATGGACTCATTACAGTATGAATTACAAGGGTTAATATAATACATTTGTGATCCCTATAACAAATAAAAAGATAGTCATAGAGAACCCCTTTAATTTTCAATGATATTCTAATATTTTGAGATGCACTAGTACCTTAGCAAAAAGGAGAGGAGTGTAAGCTAATGGCCCTCTGAACCTCTGAACAGGTCTACATGTCGAATATCATGAATAGATGCAAGGCTCATTTATTAATTAATGGGGCCAGTGGCTGGGAGAAGAGTTCCCAGTGCTCCTAAAGCTTGCAAATATAATTTATTTGGGTAACAAATACATTTCTCACTCGTATACTACATTTGTCTTTTTGGACACAAAAAATTTAGCATCTGATTAAGTTTTCAGGTTTACATACTGAAGGTAGCATCATTTCTCCTTTGCCACCAGTTACTTCTTTGGCCTTACTTCATAGCCTATTGATCTGCTCAGGGGCGTAACTAGAGAAGACGGGGCCTAATAGCAAGCTTTTGGATGGGGCTCCCTACCCCTCTCGCCCACCTCCCCAACCACGAACATTTACCGGGACATGCAGTTAGATAATGTAGATAATACAAGGGGAATACCTCACCATACATCTTACTATCATACTGCTACCAAACAAATCCACTATACCAAAAGCAATATTACCAAAAATGCTACTACATATGGACCTGATTATACCGCCAGAACATGACCACAAATTACCACCACATAGTAACTGAATAATACCCCTACACTATTACTGATCAGTACACAAAGACCAATAGTACCGCCATATGGTGACCATATAGTGGTAGACACCAGTGTACACAGACTCCGCAGACTGTATATTGCCTCCATACAGTGACTATACAGTGGTAGACACCAGTGTACACAGGCTCTGCAGACTGTATATAACCACCATACAGTCAACATATTGTTGTAGATACCAGTGTACACAGCCTCTGTGATTAAAGTGTAGTTACATCTTATGACTTACAGGTGACGGATCTGATAAGTGGTTGACTTTCTCTTTTGTTCTGCATCTGGTCTAGACCATCATGATGACATCTCCCGGCCACTTATCCCTGGAGATTTAGACACAAATATATTAGAATCCTCACTTTTCCAGAACCTCACTCCCTGCCCCCCTGGCTATATGGGGTCCATTTAGGCATCCAAGGTTTACATAGGCTATAAGAAGCCCCAGATAGGCCAGGTTTAGGTAGGCAATACAGTCCCCACATAGGCAGGGTTTAGGAAGCTATAGGGCCCCATATAGGCATTCAAGCAGGGTTTAGGTAGAGTATAGGGCCCCATATAGATAGGCAGGCAGGGTGTAGCTAGCTATAGGGGCCATATATGTAGACAGGCAGGCAGGCCTTAGGGTAGGCTATAAGGGGGCCATGCAGTCAGGCAGGGCATAGGGTAAGCTATAGGGGCTATATATAGGCAGGCAGGGCATAGAGTAAGCTATAGGGGCTATATATAGGCAGACAGGGCTATGGGGGGCTATATACAGGTAGGCAGGGCTTTGAGGGGGCTATATACAGGCAGAAATGGCTATTGGGGGCTATATACAGGCAGGGCTCTGAGGGGGTTATATACAGGCAGGCAGGGCTTTGGGGGGGCTATATACAGGCAGGCAGGGCTATGGGGGCTATATACAGGCAGGCAGGGCTATGTGGGGGCTATATACAGGCAGGCAGGGCTATGGAGGGGCTATATACAGGCAGGCAAGGCTATGGGGGCTATACAAGCCAGGCACGGCTCTGGGGGCTATATAGAGGCAGGCAGGGCTATGGAGGGGCTATATACAGGTAGGCAAGGCTATGGGAGGGGCTATATACAGACAGGCAGGGTTATGTGGGGGCTATATACAGGCAGGCAGGGCTATGGGGGGGCTATATACAGGCAGGGCTATGAGGGGGCTATATACAGGCAGTTAGGTTTAGGGCAGGGTTCATTAATATGAAAAAATATGAAACCACTTACTCACCTTTGCCGCGCTCCCTCGCCACTCAGCTCCCGGGCAGTCTATGCTCGGCGCGGGCCCGGGCGTTCAGAGGCAGGATGTGCCGGGCCCCGTAGCTTCATGTCCGCTGGCACTGAACTATGTTCACTGCCGGCGGGCGCAGGAGCCGAAATACCGAGGCAACAGACGTGTTAGCAGCTGCCCCAGAGCCTGGGCCCCCTAAGAGCCCGGGCCACGGGGCAGCTGCTTCATCTACTACCCCGGTAGTTGCGCCCCTGGATCTACTAATAGGTCACTAATGTGCTTGCCATTCATATAATGCTCTGAAGCACCAACAACATGCAGCTATTCATCTAGTCATGACTTCATGCTACATTACATAAGAAATGCCACATTACGTGAGGAGTGGCAACACTACAAGAGGGGTGCCAACATTACACTAGGTATGCCACATTACATGAGAGATGCAACATTACATGAGGGATTCAAAATTACATGAGGGATGCCAATATTACATTAGGTATCCCACAATACATTAGGCATGCCACATTACCAGAGTGATGCCAGCATTCAGGCTTGGACTGGCCCACTGGGGAGTCGGTGGATTCCCCGGTGGGCCCCGAGCTCCTGTTAGCCCCGGAGGTAGTTCAGCCATTACCCGGAGCCCGGCCACCGCATCCTGTCTCTGAACGTCTGGGCCCTGTGTCCCGCCGGTTCTGAGACAGGGCCCGGGAGTCGAGGACTAATGTCCTCGACTCTCAGGGCTGCGCGCTCTACTGTTCACTCTGGCACACCTAAGGTGTTAGGCCTTAAGCCTACCAGGTGGCGGCTTCTAGTGATGACGTATGCAGCGCGGTGACGTCACAGCATCACGCCGCCTATGCCAGGCCTCACTAGAAGCCAGGAGAAAGGTGAGTTGTTTTTATATATATATAACTAAAGGGGGCCCTGACTACCTGCCTAATAACTAAAGGGGGCCCTAACTACCTGGTTTATAATTTAAGGGGGCCCTGACTACCTGCCTAATAACTAAAAGGGCCCCTGATTACCTGTCTAATAACTAAAGGGGCGCCCTGGCTACCTGCCTAATAACTAAAGGGGGCCTTGACTACCTGCCTGATCACTAAAGGGGGCCCTAACTACCTGCCTAATAACTAAAGGGGACCTTGACTACCTGCCTACTAACTAAAGGGGGCCCTGGCTACCTATCTACTAACTAAAAGGGGCCTTGACTACCTGCCTACTATATAAAGGAGGCCCTGACTACCTGCCTACTATCTAAAGGGGGCCCTGGCTACCTGCCTACTATATAAAAGGGGCCCTGGCTACCTGCCTACTATCTAAAGGGGGGCCATGACTATGTCCAGCCTATGTAACTGAGACTCATCAACACCTACCTGCAGCCTAACTAACTGAGATTCACCAAAACCTACCTACAGCCAACCTAACTGTGGCCCACCAACCTAACTGGGGCCTACTTATCTACCTGGGGTCTACTTACCTACCCACAAGTGACCTACTTATCTACCTTACTTGGGCCTTCCCACCAACCTACCTGGGGCCAGGCTACCAACTTATCCAGTGGGGGTCTACCTACCTAAATAGGGCCTATCCAGCTACCTGGGGCCTTGCCCATTTGCCTACCTGCTTAGGGTCTTGCCTACCTACCTGGTAATATAATTGTGAGGGGAGCAGCTCATAGCTGTAGCATAATCTCCAGGGGTTTAGTCCTATCACCAACCTCCAACCCCTTAGGAGATTGTGCTTCTAAGTTATGGCTTGTATCCATGCTCCCACCCCTGGGAAGTTTGTACAGAGGTGGGAATAAGTAAAGAGATGCTGGAAAGTGAGGATTCTAAGATATTTGTGTGTAAATTCTGCAGGGATAACTGGTGGCCGGGACAAGTCATCATGGCAGTCTGGAACGGATGCAGAAGAAAAGGGAATAAGAACGACTCATAAGAAAAGAGAACGATGTCTTTTGTGAGCCCCTGATTTCAGTTATTATTTTGCTTTTGTACTGGATCAGTGCTGTATTCACTGTAATGTGATCCGACCTGAGCTGGTGTCGGACCACTATGTGATCTATCATACATGAAAAAAACTTTGAGATTCTCAGTTCACATGCTTTTGATCAAAAAATGCTTAAGCCGCCCACGAACTTACAGCGTGATCTCAGGTCAGGTGGTCCTACGCTATCTTTACTTCTCGATAGAGCCAAATTCAGGCCTCTCATTGGGTCAACCGACCTCCATTATCCAGAGAGAAAGAAATAAAAACACACCAACCTTGCAAGTTGCACTCATATAACAGTCTGTGAAAGTGGGCGGGGTGCAGGAAACCAAAATGGAGGCATCTCTTCTTCCCTATATAGATTAAAACCAATATATGCCAAATACAACGTATAGTTCTGCACAATAAACATTTCTGAAAAAACATGTTTCAGAAATGTTTTTTGTGCAGAACCATCCGTTGTATTTGGCGTATATAGATATATGTCCCCTCAGTAAGGCAGGTAAATAAATAGACCCCCTCAAGCAGGTATATATAGCTCCCCTCAGTAAGGCAGGTATATAGATATGTCCCCTCAGGCAGGTATATACAGCTCCCCTCAGTAAGGCAGGTATATAGATAGGCCCCCTCAGGTAGATAATCGCCATTAAAAATAACAACACTAATACTCACCTTACCTCTTTCCTTGGTCGAGCGCGCTCCACTTGTGCCTGACACTGGCGGTGTGATGTCATCATGCCGCCAGCACCAGGATGCTCTTCCGGCAGCTCCTCGCTGCACAGCCTATGAAGGCTGTGTGTCCGAGGAGAGGCAGTGACGCGATGAGCTCACTTCATTGCGCCGCTGCCCAGTTCTAATACCGGTCATATTAATAGTAGCACTGACGGACCTCCGCGGCCGGCCGGCGGCGCTACTATGAATCTGGTCTACAGCAGACCTGGGAACTGTACGGGCCTCGGGCCGCATCCGACTAGCTAGCGGACCGAACAATGCCCAGGTCTGTTTTAGAGGGTTTAATTTTTATGGAGTTTCCTATTTATTCTAAATGTCATGATATCTGTAGAATTCAAAGATGATTCCAACAATGTCAAATTTAAATAGTTTTCATTGTGTTTTACTACTTTAAAAAAAAAAAATGTTTGTTTTGCATCGACATTTCCTGGGACCAATATCTTTTTATTTTTCCTCTGTTAGAGCTGAGTCATGGATAAGTTTTGTGAGGCAAAGTCTAACTTTTATTGGTTCTGATTTGCAACGTTTGATCCTTTTTTTTTTTTTACTTTTTCTGGGAGTCAGGATGACCGAAAAAAACATTCTGCTGTTGATCTGGGTTCTTCATAGCGTTCACCATGTGGGATACATAACATAATAATGTGTTAAGTATGAGTCGTTTATCTTTTCGTTGTTTATTTTTTCTTATATGGTAAATTGGAAAAGGTTTTTTAAAGTTTTTTTAAACTTATTTTAAAATTTTACATTTTTAAATAAGAACATTAACATTCAAACTCGTGTTCGCCTGTACTAAATAAACATATAATTGGTCTTGTTACACCCTTGGTATAATAGAGGTGTAAACATGGCAGCCATGCAGGCCTTTATAAGATCTCACGGGCTACACTATACCACAGACCCATTGTATCATTTGTATAATCAATGACCCATTTGTATAATCAATGCATTCCACAAGTTGTAACATTTTTTTTCCCATCAACAAAGCTGTGATAAGAACTGTGTGTTCTGTAGTGAGGATGGGTGATTTTTTTCACTTTTCTTGGAAAGGGGAGGAGGTTGACAATGGGGAAAAACTGCAATTTTAGCAACTAGTTTTATGTCAACAGTAGTTCCAAAAAGCCAAAAGGTATTTCAGGCAGCACCAATAGCATTTAAAAACTAAATTTATTATAAATCCATTTAAAAAATAACATGGTGGTCAGTTGAGGCTGATGCGTTTCGGGTAACGATACCCTTAGTAGTATTATTACTAGAAACGCGTCACCCTGGAAGAAGGATGCTATATTTTGAGCTTTTTAAGAGCACGGGGCCAATATAATGTTCTTCCATTGGGGCCCTTTGTTGTCTGAGTTCGGCCACTAGACCACAGAATCTAAGGGGGAAAACACCCAGGATTGGAGACAGCTTAAACTTTTTCCCAGAGCATCAAGTTATACCTATGAATTCATGCGGTGCTACTTGGTAATGCAGCTTTTGGCCCATAAGTTTGTGCCTCTGCTCTGTATACCAACATATATATTTATTTATAAGCTTTCAAGTCTGGCACTTTTCTATATCTGCCTATTGCATTTACTTGCAGATCTTTAGAGGGATAAAACGAAGGCGCTACATTTTGAGAGCGGGGGCACACATAATGCACGTGGGTCCTTTGCTGTCTGGATCGACCATTAGATCATGGAATTTAAAGGCTAAATAGAATTGGAGGCAACTGTAACTTTTTCCCCAGAACTTTAAGTTATGTCTATTCTTTCCTGCTATGCTATTTGGTAATGAGGCTCTTGGCCCCAAAAGTTTGTGCCCCTGTACTGTATACCATCATGTACTGTACATTCAGTTTTCAATTCAAGTCTGGCACTTTTCCATATCTGCCTCTTGTGTTTACTTGCAGATCTTTGGAGGGATAAAACAAAGGCGCTATCTTTTGAGAGCAGGGGGCACATATAATGCACAGGAGTCCTTTGCTGTCTGGATCGACCATTTGCCTATGGAATATAAAGGCTAAATGAGATTGGAGACGGCTTCATCTTATTGCCTGGAGCTTCCACTAATGGCTTTGAAATCATGGAATGCTGTTTGGTAATGAGGCTCTTGGCCCTAAAAGTTTGTGCCCCTGTACTGTATACCATTATATACATTCAGTTTCCAGTTCAAATTTGTCACTTTTCCATATCTGCCTTTTACGTTCCCTGGTGGATTGTTAGAGAGATAAAAGAAGGGTGCTATAATTTAGGAGAAAGCGGTTCTTGCACAGGGTCCTTTGCTGTCTGGGTCGTCCATTCGTCCATGGAATAATTCTTGTCCAGAGCTTCCACTAATGGCTTTGAATTCATGGAATGCTGTTTGGTAATGTGACTTTTGGCCCTAAAAGTTTGTGCACCTGTGCTATACACCTTCCTTTACATTAAGTTTTCTGCATCTGCTGCTTGCATTTAAGTAGAAAACTTAGAGCAACATGTTCGAAAATTGCCGGCGCCGTGGCAGTTTTTAGACGCATTAAATCAGTGTAAAGTCCAATCCTCTCAAAAATGTGGCATTAGGTATACCCTGCATAGTAAAATTAATGAGCCTAAAAAGGCGCATTGTGCAAATTGCAGTAAATAGCCTATCATTGGTAGTGTATGTAATGCGCCTATTGAGGCACACTGCATAATGGAGGCACATAACGTATTATTACTAGTGTATGTAATGCATCTCATTAGGCGCACTGCGTTATGGAGGCGCACAGCGTATCATTGCTGCTATATGTAATGTGCCTTTTTAAGCGCATTACAATGTGTCGTGCCCGGCGTATAATGCGCCTAGTTTTGGTGCACGACAGTTCATTTACATTGAGACTATGGCATCAAAAGTGGTTTTGGCACAAAATAGACCAAAAAAGCGGTGCTTGCGTATTGGGACATGTCGCCCTTATTCCTCATAAACAACTATTTTTGGAGTTATTAGTGGCCGTTGTATGCTAGGAAAAAGGGTTAAAGTTCAATAGCCACCAGGCCGTTGTTAAGCTGAAAATGTTACTCTGGGGTTTCCTGTTATCATTAATGCAATGTGTTCAATGTGTCTCTTCACGCCCAGACACCATATTTAGCCCTGCTCAATACACTTCAGCGAATGGGTAAAACCTGTTCGCCAGCAATATCCTACACCCCGCTGTGCAGCCGGGACTCACAAAAGGCCTGGGAGCCAACGAGTTAACCTGCATTTTTTAAACCTCCTTCCCAATATCCCCTCTCGATGCTGCATTAAATCCCCATGTCCAGACATCAAATCAGCAAACCCTGTTGCCTGTCACAGAATACAATGTCAGGCCATTAATATGTTAATAAGTCCGGAGGGTGACAGGTGGCCTACTAGACAGTTCAATTAAGCTGCTCATTAAACACACGCTAACGAACAGCCCAGGCAGGGCCTGAACAGCACCATTCTGTAATGACATGATGTCAGAGCGAACAAATGAGAAAATATAACAAAAACATAACAGCACTGACAGACGCCACTAATAAGGGACCCTTTACACTACATGAGCCAGCAAATCAATGAGCAACAGGGATCAAAAAACTCGACCCAACCTTCTCCTGGGACTGCAGCTTTCTGGAGGGTTTTTTTTTTCTAGCCATTTTTTGAAACTAAAATTACTGGATAAGACCACAAATTAACGGTGGAAAAGCGACAGTGGCGGAGTTTAGAGTCTGGGCCAGCAAACCCCCTGAACTGGTCTATGCCTGGGCCATGAATGGCGACCATTATATAATGGAATCGTCATCTTACCCCTGATTGGCATAGCCACCCGCCCCCCTCAAGTCCGCAGGTTGGAATTACCGGCGGCACTGCCCATCCCATATGGCATTAGAGTTAATCAGTCCAAACTACAGGCAGTTCATTTCGGTTCAGAGCAGTGAATGGTATTAGAGATGAGGACGGCAGCTGGAGAGGAATTTTGAGGGAAAAGTTTGACGATTTTTTTTTTTTGTCTGCATTTTTGAGTTTGATATTATAAACTTGCAGAAATGTCTGTGCAGCTGTGTGTATGGAGAACTGTCTGGTAATATGGCAATGTTTCTTATATGTGGAGAATCAGAGAATTTTTGGATATAAAGGAAGGGCCTTTTGTATGAAAACTGTGTAGCAGTAAGACTGTCTTTGATGCCCATAGAAACTGATCATAGCTCAGCTTTAATTTTTCCATAGCACTATATGAAATTTAAAGCTGAGCTTTGATTGGTTGTTATGGGCAATAAAGACAGTCTTACTGCTACACAGTTTTCATACATAAGCCCCTAAACTTTTTTGGGGAATAGAAATAGCTCCATCTAGTGGCTATAAAAAGGACCTATAGTAGGTGGAGCTTCAGGATATTGGGTAACCATTTTTTCTGTAAATTGCTAGTGTAGGGACTTGCAAGAAATGAGGAGCCTTGACGGGGCTTGCAAGCTTGCATATAATGGCCACTGTATTAACTAATACCTCATATTTGATATTTTTCCAGTATGTAAATTTTTTTTTTGCCCAAAAGTACTGGGGAGCAGAGGGTGTCTGTATTCTGTGTTGGACACCCCAAGAGTGCTGGGCAGCCCGTCCAATCGAATAGTAATGGCGTAACAGGCTGTGAGCCAGCATGGTGTACCACACATATTTGCATTACTGGCACCCGTTTATCGTTTTATCTATATGCAATTATAATGCCAGCAACCACCTCCCTCATATATTGAAGGTGTGTGAGTGGTTGTCTCACTGGTATTTTTGCATTGGTGCAGTCTCCCAATGTATTGTACTGGGGCTTTTTTACATACTGTGTGAATAGGTGTCAATTTAATGTGCAGTTTAGTTGTTCCCCTAGTGGTGGGGTGTGTGAGCTACTGCTAAGCAATCAGCTGCACCTGTTTATTTTTCCAAAATAGCATAGAGGCTGGTGTTGCCTCTTCAGTCTCAGTCCGGCCTTTGAGCTGTGACAATGGCCTTTTTTTTGTGTTTTTTGAGAAATTAATGTCCCTTTTTTTCTGTATATTGGGTAACCATTTCTACAAACATAAAGGGTGACATGGATTTACAGGGTTGTGCCAGCTTTCTGATGTGCTTTGTGGCTAAAAGCCTATCGTAGTCCTGTTCCATAGATATATGAACAGTGGTACGCCCAAACTTGGCACATTCTGCACCAGACACAAAATTTTGGAATGCGGCAACTTTGCGGGGGCGTGTCAGAATTATATGATTGTGCCAAAATTTGGCACATAACTGTCTTACAAATCCATATCAATTTCAAAGTGGTATGGCTGAGACAAATTTTGCCATAAAATGGTACACATGTATAAAGTGCTAGGAGACACTTTTATACATACTGGTGCCTTAAAACTAGTGTGTTGGCGCCAGGTTCATACATATCGTCCAAAATGATGTGTATAATATGTGAACCTGTGAGAACCTGTTGTATATTAAAGGGGTGTTACTGTAGGTGCTCAGAGCCAACTGTCTCCGAGAACGAGGAGAGTGATGCTTGCGGCCGTCCTCACCATTCATTTCTATAGGAGTTCTGAATATAGCCAAGCAAAAGTGCTCTGGTATATTCCCAGCTCCCATAGAAATGAATGGGGAGGATGACATCTTTCTCAGAGATGCCCGGCTTATAGCCTTTAGTTTTGTGAGGAAATAAAGCTAAGCAGTTTAAAATGAAAGGAGATTTCAGGTGTTTGCCACCTAAAAATATAAAGTAAAAATTGGCAATAAAACCAAACAAATACAGACTCACCTTTGTATTCACCATTGTTCCAGTGCTTCCTCCTGTCTTTGACTTCCTGATTTGCAGTTGGTAAATCACTGTTGCAGCCATCCAGTGGCCTCAGCGGTCATGTGCCATCCCCTTGACATCACTTCTCAGGAAGTGAATGGCGTGTGAGCGGTGATGTCAAGGAAATGGCATGTGATCACTGACACCACTAATTGGCTGCAGTGGTCATCTGCTGATGGTCAGACAGGAGGTCAAGATATCGGGGGACAATGCCAGTAACTGGAACGGTGGGGAGTATAAATTTGAATATGCTTTTGTTTTATTGCACAGATCTGACCTATTTTTATCCTTAAATTTTAAGGTTGAAGCTCCCTTTGGAATAAGAAAATATCAAGCATGTGTTCAAATGTGGCTAAACACTGCTGATGTTTTCCAGAATTTTTCATAAAAATCAAAAAACATATTTTACTGTAATTTTGGAAACAAAATGAAGAAAACAATGGCATAAACAATGGAAATGCTACATACGAACATAATTTTAGTATAGGCACACGAAGCACCACGGAAAAGGAACGGCCCCGATTGAACAAAAACTGCACTGATGTTTAGGTCAGTGCACATTTAAATTGACTTTAGCTACAAGCATTTGGCTTATTAATGTGAATAAAATTGTTGGTACCTTTCTGTTAAAGAAAAAAAAAATCCACAATGGTCACTAAAATAACTTGAAACTGATAAAAGTAAAAATAAATTAAAATTTTCTGAAAATCAACCAATGAAGATCAGACATTGCTTTTGAATCATGGAAAAAAAATGAAAAAACAAATGAATAACACTGGCCTGGACAATAATATAATAAAATGATAAAAATAAGGATACTATTGACTTAATATTTTGTTGAGCAATTGTTTAAGGCAATCACTGCAAAAAAATGATTTCTGTAACTCTCAATGTGCCTTCTATACCTATCCACAGATATTTTGGCCAACTCCTTGGAAGCAAATTCCTTCAGCTGTCTGAGGTTTTTCGGGTGCCTGCTCCAAACTGTATATTTCAGCTGCTTCAGGGTTCATAGAAAACAGTTCAGAATAGTTCAATGTTTTGCACTTAGTCATTTTTTTATGCTTTTAGCTGTATTTTTTTAGGTCATAATCCTGTTGGAGGAGCCATGAGACAAAACTTTCTGACGCACATTTTGCTCCAGAATGCCTTGATAGTCTTGAAATGTAATTGTACCCTGCATAAATTTAAGACGCCATCTACCAAATGGAGCAAGGCAACCCCAAAACATAACCGAGCCTCCTTCATGTTTCACATGATGTACAATGTTCTTTTCTTTGTACGCTTTATTTTTGCATCTGTGAACATAGAGCTGATGTGATTTGTCCAAAAGCTCCAGTTTTGTTTCATCTGTCCAAATGACATTCTCCCACAAGATTTGTGGCTTGTCAATATACATTTTGTCAAATTCCAGTCTCACTTTTTATTATTTGCTTTGAACAGTGGTTTCCTCCTCGGTCATCTTCCATTGAGTCCATTTTTGCCAAGCAGCAGTATATGGTGTAATCTGAAACTGATGTACCTAACCCTTAGAGTTCACCTATAATCACTTTGGAACATATTTTTAGCTGTTTGATTACCATTAGTTTTATCCATCTCTTCAATTTGTCATCAATTTTCCTCTTGTAGCCACATCCATGGGCTACATGTTGTTAACAGTCTCATAGACCTTAATTTTATGTGCCGCTGTAGTAACAGGCACATCAAGCTGCTGGAGATAGTTTTATAGCTTTTACCTTTAACATGTTTGGCTATAATTTTATTTCTAGCCTCCTGAGATCTCTGCCTATTTTCCTTTGGTCCATGTACTAAACAGCACAGTGACTACTTTTCAACCATTATATAGTGTAAGCTGCCGCTTAGCTCTGAGATGCCATCTTGGCCCGTCCCGGGGGGTTCTTGCTTGGCTTTTTGGGATCACCGTCCTTGGTAGAACGATCTTTGCACAAAATCTTCCAACACGGAGGAATGTTTCAAACTGGCCTCAGCCAACTTTATTGAGGCACACAGTTACAGAAAACCACAACTCATAAAAATAAATCCTTGGCTGTCTAGCCACTAACTATACATGAAATAACTATCTCACTACCTGTGGACTTGGCCTACTGCCAGCGCCACAACCACGTTTTTACCAGTCTCTGCTGGATTCGGCTTCCTGACGGAAGCCACCTGCTTGCCTCAAGCCTCTGGGGGGCCAGAGCCTCTCTCCAGCTCCTTTGCTACTCAATACTCCAGGTAGCAGACCACGCCCCCTTAACCTCTGCAGGCTAAGGGCTTTTATAGCCATCCAGGGACTGGCCCAAAACCTGGCCTGGAACGTGTGGACGGCCTCCCACCCAATGCTATGACCGTCCCGGGAAAGGCAATCCATCGCTAGCCACATAGCAGCCATACTAACTACCTGTGTCATTAACCTAGGGTTACTGACGCTAAATGGTTGCCTTCCCCCACCGAAGCCAGGACTTCGGTGGCACGTCTGCACCAGGTCTCCTGCTGTACGTCACCTAGTGGCAGAACCCTGCGACTGCCTAATGTCGCTCTGCCACAGTAGGCAGACTGATTACAAGTTTGAAGACACCTGTGATGCTTATGATAGGACACATTTTAGTTTACCATTTCCATATGGTCTAATTATTTTTAATCTTCTCTAGAGGCACCGTTCTTTTTGTCCAGGTCAGTTTCACTATTTTTTTTTTCAGTTGAAGCACAATTCACAGCAATGTCTCATTTTCATTAGATGATTTTAGATTAATTAAAATTTATTATTACTTTTGACAGATTCAAGATACACTGCTCACAAAAAGTTAGGGATATTTGGTTTTTGGTTGGTATTTCGGGATGAACATAAAATTTCTTGACATTTTTTTAAAGGAACTAAGTGAAGCCATCTCTTAACTTTAGATGTACATATCCAACAGTTCAATGTTCCAGTACTTTTTACTCAACTTGATGATCTCTATCAAGGAGCTTAGTGGGGTTGTCTCACCACACTGTTTCACAGAGCCAAAAGCAGCTTTCATTCATGTATTCATGTATCCTCTTTTCGGTCAGGCTGTGCCTGGTTCTATGGCAGTGGTATGCATATCCAAAGGTCTGCTAATTACTCTGACATGAGAGCAGGAGATGTGTATCTAAAGTCCAGAGAAGCTTCAGAGCTAAAGTAAATAAAGTAATTAGTCTCATTTGTTTGTTAGCTCAGATAGCACTCAAGCTCTCAAACTGCAGTCTGTGTGCTGACCTGTGTGATGGCATCATCCCTGCTCAGGTAAGACAAACAGCAAGGGAGAGCAGGTTGGTAACCTAGAGAAACCTGAGAACACTTAGAGCAGATAAAATCACTTTTATCTCCTCAACAATGAAAATAAAATGATCTCTTTGGAAAATGTTAATCTGAATTTACTGGTACATGTTAAAAGCTAATTTTTGTAGTGAGAAAACTCCTTTAATGGCAAAATTCCTTACAGGTGTTGACTCCTGAATCGCCCAATAAATTTAGGGAATCAATTTGAATTGGTATTTTTGTAGTGAGACAACTCCTTTAATGGCAAAATTCCTTACAGGTGTTAACTCCTGAATCGCCCAATAAATTTAGGGAATCAATTTGAATTGGTATTTAAACAGTCCTCCTCATCATACTGTTCACATTTTGACATCATGAGCCCAATACAACACCTTACAACTGATTAACAGTACCTCGCCATTGGGAGTCTTCAAGCAGGCTGTTCTCAAACATGCCATTTACATCAGCGTGGTCTGCATGCTAGACGACCGGCAAGGTTACCTGACCACACCACTAGACACAGGCATCATCGTCTTGCATGGACCATTGGCTTGACTAATATTTCTTTTTGCTTCTCAAAGATTCAGTGAATCAGAAGTAAATTGAGGATTTGTTAAAACCAATAGAGAGCGCAGTGAGCTTCCCAGCTCCTTTCCCATAATGCCTTGTGATGGACCAGGGAACATCTACGCTGGACGAGGAACCAGTTGTCCTCAGTGCTGTTTAGTGATGAAAGTCAATTCACTCTGAGCAGGAATGATGGCCACCAACGATGCTGGAGACTTCAAGGAGAGCGCTATGCATCAGCAAGGTCAGGTCCCCTTGCCGGTCATCTAGCACAGCGGTCCCCAACCCTTTTTCTACCAGGGACCGGTTTGATGCACTACAATTTTTTGACGCCCCAGTGGGGGGGCGGGGTTATTGGGGGCAGGGTTATTGGGGGCGTGGTTATTAGGGACGTAGTTATGGAGGGGGTTGGATGTTTAGAATCACACACAAAAAAAACCCCAATAAAGTGTATACTGTGTCATTTAGGGTATAGTATGGGGTAACCAGTATTTTATAACTGGAGACTGATTGTCAGCTCTGTAGGTCACTATTATATTAATAATGTCTGACCCACAGAGCTGATAGTCAGTCTGCAGTAATATTGATCAGCTTGTGGTGTCAGCATTATACATGTATATAATATACATATATAATCAGCTCTGTCATTATAGAGATATATGCCCCCTGTAATAATAAATATATCCCCCCAGTAGTGATAGTGATACATAGCTGCCCCCAGTAGTGATAATGATACATAGCTGCCCCAGTAGTGATAGTGATACATAGCTGCCCCCAGTAGTGATAGCTGCCCCCAGTAGTGATAGCTGGCCCCCAGTAGTGATAGCTGGCCCCCAGTAATGATAGCTAGCTGCCCCCAGTAGTGATAGCTAGCTGCCCCCAGTAGTGATAGCTGCCCCCAGTAGTGATAGCTAGCTGGCCCCCAGTAGTGATAGCTAGCTGGCCCCCAGTAGTGATAGCTAGCTGGCCCCCAGTAGTGATAGCTGTCCCCCAGTAGTGATAGCTAGCTGTCCCCCAGTAGTGATAGCTAGCTGGCCCCCAGTAGTGATAGCTAGCTGGCCCCCAGTAGTGATAGCTAGCTGGCCCCCAGTAGTGATAGCTAGCTGGCCCCCCCCCAGTAGTAGTGATAGCTGTCCCCCAGTAGTGATTGCTAGCTGGCCCCAGTAGTGATAGCTAGCTGTCCCCCAGTAGTGATAGCTAGCTGGCCCCCAGTAGTGATAGCTAGCTGGCCCCCAGTAGTGATAGCTAGCTTTCCCCCCCAGTAGTGATAGCTGTCCCCTAGTAGTGATAGCTAGCCCCCAGTAGTGATAGCTAGCTGCCCCCAGTAGTGATAGCTAGCTGCCCCCAGTAGTGATAGCTAGCTGTCCCCCAGTAGTGATAGCTAGCTGTCCCCCAGTAGTGATAGCTAGCTGGCCCCCAGTAGTGATAGCTAGCTGCCCCCCAGTAGTGATAGCTGTCCCCCAGTAGTGATAGCTGGCCCCCAGTAGTGATAGCTGCCCCCAGTAGTGATAGCTGGCCCCCAGTAGTGATAGCTGCCCCCAGTAGTGATAGCTAGCTGGCCCCCAGTAGTGATAGCTAGCTGTCCCCAGTAGTGATAGCTAGCTGCCCCCAGTAGTGATAGCTGTCCCCCAGTAGTGATAGCTAGCTGCCCCCAGTAGTGATAGCTTCCCCCAGTAGTGATAGCTGCCCCGTAGTGATAGCTGGCCCCCAGTAGTGATAGCTAGCCCCCAGTCATTATAGCTGCCCCCAGTAGTGATAGCTTTCCCCCAGTAGTGATAGCTAGCTGGCCCCCAGTAGTGATAGCTGTCCCCTAGTAGTGATAGCTAGCTGCCCCACAGTAGTGATAGCTGGCCCCAAGTAATGATAGCTACCCCCAGTAGTGATAGCTGGCCCCCAGTAGTGATAGCTAGCTGCCCCCCAGTAGTGATAGCTAGCTGCCCCCCAGTAGTGATAGATAGCTGCCCCCAGTAGTGATAGCTGTCCCCCAGTAGTGATAGCTAGCTGCCCCAGTAGTGATAGCTGCCCCCAGTAGTGATAGCTGGCCCCCAGTAATGATAGCTGCCCCCAGTAGTGATAGCTGCCCCCAGTAGTGATAGCTGCCCCCCAGTAGTGATAGCTGCCCCCAGTAGTGATAGCTGGCCCCCAGTAATGATAGCTGCCCCCAGTAGTGATAGCTAGCTGCCCCCAGTAGTGATAGCTGTCCCCCAGTAGTGATAGCTAGCTGCCCCCAGTAGTGATAGCTGCCCCCAGTAGTGATAGCTGGCCCCCAGTAGTGATAGCTGGCCCCCAGTAGTGATAGCTGGCCCCCAGTAATGATAGCTGGCCCCCAGTAATGATAGCTGCCCCCAGTAGTGATAGCTGCCCCCAGTAGTGATAGCTAGCTGCCCCCAGTAGTGATAGCTAGCTGGCCCCAAAAGGCAGCCAGGACAATTTAAAAAAAAAAAAAGAAAAAAAAAAAAGAAGAAGTAGTCACTCACCTTTCCTGGATCCTCTGCCGAGCTTCTCCTCCCCGGCAGCCGACAGCAGCGAGCGGCGCGGGGGTGTGTGACGTCACTGCTCATCACACTCCCTGCGCCGCTCATCGTTGTAGATGCGGCGCTCACTGAGCGCCGCATCTACAGCGATAGGGAAAGCAGGACAGTAATGCACCGCTCCTGCTTTCTCTGTAATGCAGACGCACGCTGAGCGCAGCTGCTAGGTCTGCGCGGCCGGAATATAGCGGCCGCGCAGAGAAGATGCCGCCCGCCTGGACTGAACTCATCGTGCGGCCGGCATCATGTTAGCCCGGGGCCGCGGACCGGCGGTTGGGGACCCCTGATCTAGCACATCAGACCAGGCTGATATAAACAGTTATGAATGGTCTGACGTGACACTTTGTTGCCTCTCACCTCCCTTAAACGTGCCTGGAGTTGTGGGACATTCATCATCAGGTTCTGCAGGGCATTGTTTACAATGAAGCGGTCGTCAGTGTGTGATACAGCTGAATGACGTCCACTTCTTTGCCTTTCTATGAATCTTTTCAGTGGCCATTTCCATCTGAGAGAATCTTGCTAGAAGCCTCGCAATGACGCGTTACTGTTGGTCAATTGTAAGGTGTTGTCTTGGTCTCATGATGTCAAAATGTGAACAACATGATGAGGAGGACTGTTTAAATCCCAAATCAAATTGATTCCTTAAATTTATCGGGCGATTTAGGAATCAAACGCCTGTTGTGAATTTTGTAAAACTTGCTAAAACATTGACCAGTTGCACATGTGCATTCTATAAGTGATGGCCTCATTTAGGGTATTTAAAAAATGTCAACAAATTTTATGTTCATCCTGAAATTGCAACCAAAAGCCAAATATCTCTAACTTTTTGTGAGCAGTATATTTCAGTGACCATTGTGGGTTTTTCTTTCTTTTTTTGAAAGGGTATCAACAATTTTGTGCATATATGTAGAGGCAAACATCACATGATGGCACAATAAGGGAGACATAAATGAACGGAGCTGCACCATTTTTTTAGGTGCTTTGAGCCAAGCAAATTGACGTAGCCCTGTTCTATAGATGCATGCACCATCAAAAGCAAAAACAACACTTTTGAATGCGAACAAAGATGCAGGGGCGTGTCATGCCAGAATGCACCAAAGTTTGGCGCAAAACTGTTGTACAAGTTCATACCCGTTTCAAAGTGGCTTGGACCAATTTTTGGCACATAGATTGTGAGACACTTACATACATACTGTCAGATCTTACACTATTTAAAACAGAGGTAGAAGTGGCCAGTTGGCGCCATGTTCTTACATGTCACACAGGTCCATAATACAAAACTAAAGGGATACAGGCTTTGAGCACTTGGATTTGTCATGTTCCTGAGGCCAATATCATAGAGGAAGAATAATTTTAGGATAAAAGCTGCGAAATAAACACTAAAAATAAATGACCTCCAACCACGTCTCCTACAATACATATGTTGTCAGATGAACTGTCAGCTTTTCCTAGCAGTCGACTGCAGCTTTTCACATGCTCACAGTGCTTGGACAATATGGCTTATTTTAATTGGTATAATGATAAAGAGCCATTTCTATATATAACTAGAGGATGCAGTTAATATATATTGCTTGACAGACGGTGAAATGTGCTTCAACATTCACAATGCACAGTGCAAATCCACAGGGGACTAGACTGATAAATGAGCAAATAACCCCAATTACATAAGAATATTTTTGTGTGGGTTCATAGCATAAACTGGTCTCATTAGCAACAAATCAATTCTATAATGAGAACACAATGATAGCCGAACACTGCAGCATAATTGTATCAATATTCCAATAACCAGTGTGAAATCTAACAAACTGCAGAATGAGAAGGTCTGTCTGCGCCTGCGGAAGTGGAAGGAAATGCTCAAAATAACACAACTGCAAATGAATAGGAATTTATTAATATAACAATTTTAGTCTCAATTTTCTTCTTATTATCTTAAAACACTTTATATCTTGACCAAATTGTTCTATTCAATAATAGCGCAATATTATTTCAACAAAATGATATTATTTATCAGATTTGCTTAAGGAATTTTAAGGAATAAAAACCATATGAATTTACTCAGTGTAACATATTGTGCAAATATTTTTTTAATTTGTTGAAAAAGTTTATTAACATTGCTACTTGCTTCATCTTCCTTAGTAAAAGTATTAGGCTCCGACCAGTATTTGTCCCGTTTATTTGCTGCAGATTTTGGATTTTGGTCGTCCCATTCAATTGCACAATACTACTTGGATTTTGGTGGTCCCATTTAATTGCACAATACTAGAATCATTTTCAAGTGACATTTGGAGGATTATAGAATATGTTCTAGTTTTTTGACCCGGGTTTTGGATTTGGAATCCAACCACAGAAAAACTGATCAGTGTAGACTACAGCTCGCATTTTCTATTGCAGTCTATAGAGATGATTTTAGATATTTTTGAGGATTCTAAATATCTAATATCTAAATATATCTACATAGTTACATAGTTACATAGTTTGTCAGGCCGAAAAAAGACATGCGTCCATCCAGTTCAGCCCATTTATTAAAGTGTTGCTAAAGTGTTAAAGTGTTGATCCAGAGGAAGGCAAAAACCCCCATGAGGTAGAAGCCAATTGTCCTCATGTTAGGGAAAAAATCTAATATTTTAAATATCTAATCTGACAGTAAATCACTCTCATGTAGACACAGCTTTATACTTTCTACTACTTTAAAATTTGTACTTGTATTTTTATTATTTCTACTTGTGTCCTTATGCTGTATTTATAACATGTTATTATGACTATTTATATCATAACAGTTATTACTTATAGTATTATCAATTATTTTTCCAATGGCGCATCATAAATAAATAAGTCTCCATATCACTTGTCTCATTAACGACAATCAGTGCTTTCCCTGATCTGCATCTAAGGCATCTTTCTAGCTGACTAGTATCCTCATCTGTACTAAAAAGGGCTAAGAATCAGCTTCCCTACAGAAAAGTGACTCTTCCTTTTGGAGGAGACTCTGGTTTAGCTAGTGTGAGCTTTCATCCCTCTGGAGGAGAACCAATTTGTAACTTGTATCCTTATAATTATTACTTGTATAATCATTGGTACTACTTGTATCATTATCATTTTTACTTGTATCCTTAGGACTACTTCTATCTGTATAATCATTACTGTTACTGTTATTACTTCTTGCATCATTACAAATATTACTTAAATTACTGTTACGCTTTCATTATACTCATTACTTGTATTAGGCTGGGTACTCACATTGCATTTGTTTTGCATTTCTCAAATGCATGAAAAATGCAAGCAATTAAAAACTTGTTTTAAAAAATACATACATTTTTCAAAAAACCCATGCATTTTGTTTTTTTTTATTAATGCAGGTGGTTTTGTAAAGGGCTCTAATTTGTAATACAGTTGAAATTGGGGTAAAAAATGTGTGGTTTTTTTTTAAAAAAAACATGCTTTTTTTTTACTACTTATGTTTTTGCTGCATTACTGTTGTGTTTTTTAACTGCGATATTACTTCTTGTATTGGTATGATTTCTTGTATTATTGTTAAAACTACTTGTATCATCATATGTTGTTGCTTGTATTAGTGATAGTAGTACTTGCATCATTATTAATTTGTTTGTATTATATTAAAGGGGTTGTCTCGCTACAAAAATTAGCTTTCCACATGTTGGGGTTCACTCTAAATAAAGATTGTTTTCCAGATATTTGTGTTTTTCATTTTTTTTTTTTGTTTCGTTAAGGAGCTACAAGTGATTTTATCACTTTCTGTGCTCTCTCTGGGTTTCCCCAAGTGGACCGACCTGCTATACTCCTTCCTATCCTGCTGTTTGTTTATTTTTGATAGCAGGGGAGTTGAAGTGTTGTCATCACACAGGTTTGTGCACAGCAACTGAGGGAACTGAGCAGTGTGAGAGTGAGGAGAGGCTTGTTTGTTATCTGATCTTTCAAGACAAAAGGAAAGTAATTTCTTCTGTTTACTTTACCTCAAAAGCTTCCTAGTCCTGACAGCACATGAGATTTACAATTAGCAGGGAGGTTTGGAATAAACACGGAAATCATATGTATTACAGACAGCTGACCAAGAAGTGGGACAGAGCAAAGCATTGTTAGTAGAGTAATGGATGGATTGGCACCAAGAATGTTGCTTGCTAAGTTTTAAAGTCCAATTTATTGAAGAACAACAGACAAGTAGGAAAATGCCAAAAACAAATGGGAGATGTGTAACAGGTGAGGGGACGACCAGAGGGGTGGCACGAGCTGACGCGTTTCGGGCCATAATGCAGCCCTTAGTCTAGCGGCAGTTTAGATGTTAGTAACACCCTCTTATGGTGCATTTAAAAACAACAATTATCCAATTTAAATTTGTCTACAATGCCCGAACCATCCATTGGTTTTGCGTTTTTATTTGCACGCGCCCGAAACTACCTGTAAGGTTGAATGACAACATCCCATCATGAATGGGAGCTTTTCTCCCTTTTTCCTCGTGTAATAATAAAATTAATACCGGTGGGTGTTGGTATTTTACATAACAAAAAAACAGGAAGAGCTTTTGCAGTTCCAATTTTTGTGGTTATAGGAAATATCATTGGGGTAGTTTAATAAAAATAATAAAATTATATAAATATAGGAATTGAAATAATGACTTTGGTTAAGTTGGCATAGGATAACGCATTCTGGGCAGGAAGTAGTGTGAAGTGACGTGGAATGGATGTACGGTGGGGTTTAAATTGTTAAGTGGTGCCTTTTTGACCCGTGGTCAGGGGTAACTTTATATTAATGTATGGTAATATTAAAATTTAATGAATATATTTTGTTATAGATATGTAATCCAATGGGCAAAACCGCTATTCCCCCGAACCGAAGCAATCCCTAGCAACTCTCTTCAGGTAACGTGTCATAACGCGGGTCGGTCCCAGTATGATCGGGGGAAATGCCGAGACAAAAACAAAAATTAGACAAACAAAAAAAAGACTGGCGTATGGTGGGTGAATGAAATTCACTATGAAGAGTTTGAGCACCTTTTTAGTGTAGATAAACTCAACATTATATACTATAATGCTTTGTTATTGGTATTGGGGTTCTATATTTGATCTTGCTGTTGAGTCTTCATGCGCTATTCAATACTTCTAGAGCATTTTGTATTGCGTCTCTTTTGTGTTTATTTAAAAAAAAATACATTCACGGTTACCATCTCATTACTAAATGCTATTGTGTTGTTTGTGTGTGTTTGTGTTTGTTTTTTTGTTTTTTGGTTGTTTAGATTTTGTGTGTTGTATATTTTTAGGCTGACATGAGTCAAACAAAATAGCAATAAAAAATACGTGTTAAAACATAAAAAATATATTTATATTTATTAAGGGCGGGGTGGGGTTTTTAAGGCGGGGTGACTCGTTTTACTAGAACATAATTCTTAACCTAATGATGGATTTGGAACATTATTTCCCTGCGTACATTGAGAACTGGGGACGATGGTTATTGAGAAATCAAGGATCCAATATGCTTATTGATATGTCATTATGAGTATATATGTTGTGTTATTGTCACTAAAAGGTGGCTCAAAACTCTTCATAGTGGAATTTCCACCAGACGGGGCCACAAGTCTTTGTTTTGTTTTGTCTTATTTTTGTTTTTTTTTTGTCTCGGCATTTTCCCGTTCTCCGCGTATTTGATATGACACGTTACTGATGAGGTGCTTCGGGGGAATAATAGAGGTTTTTCCATTGATACATTGTCCCCTTTATCAATTGTATTCATGTTATTTTATTTTATTTTACATAAATTAATAAGTATACCGTGACAACGGCACAGCGTATTACCCCAGTTACATCCACGTCACTTCTGCCAGACATGGTCCTTGCACTGAACCTAAAATAATAAAAAAGTCCATTTCCGCCTATTTGGAAGCAAAGCTCTATCGGGTTTGTTTTATTGTACGGTCTTATTACAATGTGTGGTTTTTTGTTGTTTATATACGGTTTTTTACGACGAGAGGGAGGAAAGAACAACGCCTTCTGATGGGAGAGGTTGTTTGTCATACATGGGTGGGGAGGTGTCATACCATCTTACAGGTGACGTGCAAATAAAAGCTACCAATTGGATGGTTTTGGGCATTGTAGACAATTTTAATTGGATAATTGTTGTTTTTTGTTTTTTAAATATGCCACTATAAGAGGGTTTGTTTCTAACCATCTAACTAAACTGCAGTATAAGAACTCTATAGGGGGATGCATTTGGCCAGAAACGCGTCAGCTCGCCACCCCCCTATGGTCGTCCCTCCTGTAGACACATCTCCATTTGTTTTGTGGCATTTTCTTACTTGTCGTTGTTCTTCAATAAATAAATGGAACTTTATATTTGGCTTAGCAACATTCTTGGTGCCAATCCATTCCATTACTCTACTAACAAAGTGCTTGGTGCGTTTTGTCGCCTGGAACGCCGGATTATTTGAGAACACATGGTTTGCTATGTGGACTAACATGATTGTGATTCCGAAACAAACGATTTTGTTTTGTAGTTGAGGTGAGCTGGTTACGTTTGTTTTTTCAGAGCAAGCAGCATATTAGTTCATTCATGGCACTTCCTATGAAACTTTGAGATGAGACAACCCCTTTAATGCTCCTTGTATTATTCTACTTATTACTTGTTTTATTATTACTACTTGTATCATAATTATTTCTTGAATTATTGTTATTACTACTAATTAATAAGAATAATAAGTATTATTAGTATTACTGTCATTACTACTGGTGTCATAATCATTCATAATTATTGTTATTACTACTTGCATCATTGTGATTATAACTTGTATTATCATCAACAGTACTTAAATCAACACAATTGTTACTTGTATAATTGTTAGTAATACTTGCATCATTATAATTGTTGTATTATTATTAGTACTATTTGTATTATTGTAATTAGGCTGTATTCACAATTTGCATTTTTGATGCACTTACAACACATTAAAGTCACATTAACTTTTTAATTAAATTCTATTTTGTTTTGTGTTCCAAAATTGAGTTAGAAATAATGGTTGTTAAGAAATAAAAACATAGTTAAGAATAAAAAACATTATATACAGTAGTGAAAAAAAAAAAAATTGTTTTTTACTAATTGTGTTTTTACTAAATACATTTTCCTGCATTTTTCTGCATGCATTTTGGATGGATTTAAAAAAAAAACACAACAAAAACGCAATGTGTGAATTCTTATTACCTTTTTTATTATTATTGCTACTTGTATGCTATAATATATATCATTATAATAATCATAATAATAATAATATGTATCATTAGCATTTTGACTCATACTATTACATGTATAAGGATTACCTGTATTATTCTGGTTATTATAATTATTATTACATGTATGAGGTTAACATAAGTTTTCATAGACTAAAATTATATGAATTTGAATGTGATAATAACCTAGTTTTTCGTTTCCCTACAGGCTACATTCTATGTGTAACACATAGGGCCACATGTATGAAAATACTGTTTAGGTTAAAATTCACTTTTTGTTGCACATTGCAACAATTCCAGAGCTTTTAGCAACCTATCAGATTGCGCCCCTTTCATTTTTCCAGAGCACTATATGAATGGAAAAAGGGGCGCTCTGGGCATAACAAAGTGAATTTTTAGACTAGACAGTTTTCATTACATGTGGCCATATATATTATCCATATTATCCATGTACCTATGGTATATAGTTTTTTTTTATATCTATAGCACTGGGGTGCAGGCCATTTTGTCATAGGATTTTATGATATTCTAGATTCCTAGTATGAAATCACTTTCTTGTTCGTTTCTTTGTCAAAGAAGAGGGAGGAGACGGGAGCTTACTTATATCTTGTTGTTCCACTTCATTTTTTTTATTCTTTTAGGCATTCAAAGGAGCTTACTCTATAAATCTTGATGTTTCCACTTTTTTTATTCTTTAGGCATTCAAAGCCTTCTTCACAGAGGTGGAACAGGACCTGTTTAACGTCGACCACAATTGGCACCCGAAAGACCCTATTGACTACAGAGACATAGGCCGACATGTATGAATGCTCATCTTTGGTGAATTACAAAGTGTTGGGTCTATAGCAAAGTGTGCCAAACTTGGTTGTATGACATGCAGGGCCGGGACAAGGCATTTTGGTGCCCTAGGCAAGTACAGCCAATGGCGCCGCCCCCCCCCCCACTCACTCCCCAAAAAATAGCACCCCCCTACACTAATTCGTCTCACCCCTACGCCAGGTCCTGTCACTAACTTTCTGTATATTCCACATAACATCCTGTCATCTCTCAAGAGTCATGCACAATGTCAAATTTGCATTTTTCAAAATGCTCAACCTACATATGGACAGTGTAATAACCTAAATAACAGTCACGAAAAAAATTCCAGATACATGGAACAAATATACCAGACGAAAGGATTGTTACTAAAAAACTCTCCTACTCAAACCAAGACCCAAACTTAAGTTTACTTAACGGCTCAATAATCACTGACAGCCTGGACCAAACGCGGAACCCCCACATATGACTATAGCTTGTACACATGCTCTGATTACATATTCCACCGCCATCAGTGACATATGTGGTATAGTTACTAGTTGTATGTAGATGCTTGCAGTCATATAAGGGATACACTGCAGTTACATTTAGTGACTCACAGGAGACTTCATTTTCTGATCAGCGGCGTTCACTTTCCTTTTCTTCTCCACCCGGTGTCACACCTTCATGCTGATTGCTCCCGGCTAATTCTCGTCCCTGCAGATTTGGAACAAATATTTTGAATCCTCACATCTCCAGTTAACTCCTTAATTATAGTATATAAGTCCCCTCAGTTAGACAGATTATATAGATATGCCTCTAGTCAGGCTGGGGTATATGTATATTGTCCCCCTTAGACAGGTAGGTATATAACATAAAGGGCACTCAGGAAGGTATATAGAATTATGGTCCCTCTCAGGCAGGGTTTATAGTATAGGGTCACTCTAGAGCAGGTAATAGAATAGGGTCACTTAGGCAGGTATATAGATATAGGGTCACTCTCAGGCAGGTATATGATATAGGGGCAATCAGGACGGTACTATAGGGGGCACTCAGGCAGGTTATTATAGCTATAGGTGCTCAGGCCAGGTATATTGGCGCACACAGGATGGTATATTGCTATAGGGGCTCAGGCAGGGTATTAGCATAGGGGCCACTAGGCAGGCATATGGGGGTCTCAGGCAGGCGTATAGGGGCTCAGGCAGGCGTTTTATGGGCGGGCCACAGTCAGGCTCGTTGAATGGGGCCACAGTTTTTCGGCGTATGGGGCCACAGGCAGGCGTTTATAGGGCATCAGGCAGGCGTATGAGGCCACAGCAGGCGTTATGGGGGGCTCAGCAGTGTTATGGGGCCACAGGCCGGCGTATTATGGGCCACAGGCAGGCGTATATGGGGCCACAGCAGGCATATTAGGGGCTCAGGCAGGCGTAGTCGTATGGGGGCCACAATCAGGCATATAGGGCACAGAGGGCGTAGATGAATATATATGGTGGGGCCACAGGCAGGATATAGGGCCACAGGCAGACGTTAGTGGCCACAGGCAGGCGTAATTTATATTTAAGGGCCACTGGCAGGCGTTTGGGGTCTCAGGCAGGCATATGGGGCCAAAGGCAGGCGTTCTGGGGCGACAGGCAGGCATATAGGGGCCACAGGCAGGCGTTATGGGGGCTCAGGCTGTGTATGGGGGCCACAGGCAGGCGTATGTGGGCACAGGCAGGCGTATGGGGCCTCAGGCAGGCTTATGGGGACTCAGGCAGGCGTATTACGTGGCCACAGGCAGGCGTATGGAGCCACAGCAGTCGTTAATTGGGGCCACAAGTCAGGCATATAGGGGCCACAGGCAGGGCGTATGAGTCCACAGGCAGGCGTATAGGGACCACAGGCAGGGGTTTTATAGGGCCAAGGCAGGAATATGGGGCCAACAGTTAGGCGTCTATGGGGCCGCAGCAGGAAAAATATAACAACATTATACTCACTTACCTGCTTCCCGGGCAGTGCGTTCCTCTCTGTCCTCTTCTTTTCCTTGGCCGCGCGCTCCTCGGAAGCTTCTTCCCTCTGGATGCGCACGGCCTGTCGACGCGCTGTGCGCCCACAGGTGAGGCAGCGTCGCGATGGACATCACTTCATTCGCAACGCTGCCAGTGAGCAGCACGGTTGGCGCGCGACTGTCCTCAGCGCTATGAGACCCGGCGGCCGCTGTGTCGGCACTGCGGCTTACCGGAGGATCTAGCGTCTCCGGTGACGGGACGACCACTGTCTGTGGAGCAGGGAGCGCTCGCTCTCTGCTCCGCAGAAGCGCTCAGAGAGACCACCGGCGCTTCAGGCCCATGGCAGCGGCCTGGAGCCCGGCGAGGTCCTGGGCCCTGCCTGCGCCCCAGAGTGACAGGCAGAGGTAGGCGCCCTAGGCGATCACCTACCTCTGCCTACCCATCGTCCCGGCCCTGATTGACATGCCATACATTGTGAAAACAGGTACACCACTCTCTTTTGGTGCATTTCACGCCAGAACATTGAAGATGACCTGTTGATACATGTAGTCCATAGTCATATCATTTTCTGACACCAGGGGCACTGTATTATAGTGTTATTTCCCTTTAATGCTTTTAAGTAAAAATATAATGGTACTATGGCATCCAAAGGAATATAATTTCAGTATAATTCATGTAGAAATTGAAGTAAAAAGCCTCCAAACACTGCCGTGTCATAAATAAGAGGCATATAGAAGTATAATAGAGACCCATAGACATATATGGTTATGTAGTTTGGCTTTTAGCTTGTATTTACCTCTGTTTTTATGTATCCAAAATCCTTATGGCTACAGGAATTGAGGTCTGTAAGTCTTGGTTCATATCAGATCTGAACATGTTTCCTGGCAAATACATCAGTAGTTTTGCCTGATAAATGCCATTGTATAGGAAGATAGTGTCCCACATTGCATGTTGACTTTGATTAAAAAAAAAAGACAGTTGTGCGGGAAATGTCTTTGTGTGGGATGTCTTTATATTAAAAAGTGTAGTTGACTGAAAAAGCAGAAAAAGTCATATCAATGAGCAGTAATTGACAAAATACATAACACATCGAGATAGAAATGTCAGTTTGCTGCAAAATGTGTCCTGTAGTTATGTTTCAAGCAGTTATTCCAATGTTTACATGTGTGGTCTTATTAGACACTGGGTCTTGCCACCAGCGGACATAAAATTGCTCTCCCACACCCTGTAGAAAGGCTCTCAGAAACCACTTTCGGGGAACATACCTCTTGGTGAGGGATTATTGACTGATAGAAATACCTGTATGATGCTCTTAAAAACATTTTGCCCAATTAACAAACTTTAAGAGGGAGATCATTGTTGTACTAAAAAGCAGGATGGTCATTTCGATGCATGGCCCACCATTAGGGCATTCTCAGCAAGTTGTTAGAAGGTGTTGGGAGCAATGGTTACACGAGGGCACACACACACAGCGAACAGCTTCCAGACAACCAAGACAGACCACCAGTAGAGAAGATCCAGCAACGAGCATGGGCAGCACCCACAGTTTCCTTGTTCACCATTGAGACATAGGTGATACGTTTATTACACACCTCTGCAGGTGTTTAGCAGAAGGAAATTTGGTGTCCTGCCATTGACAGCCAGCTACTATTACCTTTGTTTGCAGTGACAGCATGAATAAATGACCTGTTGCTGATTGGAACTATATCATCTTTATTAACCAAACGCGGATCTGTTTAGGACCTGACAATGTTTGGAATTGTGTATAGAGGCCTGGTGGTGAGCGCTTTAATTTTGCCTTTGCTTTTGAGTGAATCACTGCCTCACGTGCTAGAGTGATGATCTGTCCAACATGAAAAATACAGCAGGACCCAGAAGGCCCCAAAACCAATACAAAGGTTAAATACATGGAACATTAAAGCTGCATTATTGTTTTTTCCTATATATATATATATATATATATATATATATATATATATATATATATATATAAATGTTTTTAGTGCACACTTTGATCTAATTATGTATGATCGCCTATTGAACCAACGTAACCTCATCAGGTGGGTCCCTAACTCTAGGTTTGCCTGTCTGTCAGGTCTATTATTCTAGAGTTGTCTCATTCTCTTTCCTGAGGTCCTTATAGTTAGTGTGTATCAGAGTCTGATGTCCTGAATGTATGGAGGCTTTGGGCCCAACCAAGAATAAGGGATCCACCTGGTGAATTTACCATGATGTGGTATTGTACCTACACAATTTGATAATATAGTGCAATAAGAACCTTTATTTCATATGTATAAAAAAGATATATTTCATCAATTTAATGTTTGCTTGAGTTTTGGTGCCTGCTGGTGTTGCTTAATTTTGTATTGGAAAAAGTACTCTTTGCCTTACAGCCAAAATGGCTTGCCCCAGTATCTATATCACTTGTAAATGAATGTGCTGACTAATTTTTGTGTTATTTTTTATATAGTGTTATGATTTGGGGAGCCATTGCACATTACAGTCAGTCACCCATAGCAGTGATACAAGACACACTAGCACCTCAGCGATATGTGCAGGACATCATGCCGCTACATGAGGGCTTGCTTGTGGCAGTGTTGTAGCTTCAACATTATGGGATATATTTAATTCAACATTTAAAGTGGTGTTCCCGCCATAGACCTCAATGGCATATCCTAATGAAAGTCTGATAGGTGCAGGTCCCACCCTTTATGTTTACTTTTAATTGTATATCTGTATATACTGAAAAAAAAAATTTGGTATGTGTTCTCACTTGATTGTGTTCCTACCTGTGGAGGGACAGTCAGGTGAAAGACATGTGATGAGAGAAGGAAACCATAAACACAATTAGTCTGATGCTCACAGGTACGCTATGAATAAGGACTCCGTTCCGAAATGCGTTAGCGTGGTGGATATTATTTGTGTCTAATCTAGTTATGTGCTATGCAGCACATAGAATTTTGTATTATTGTTATATGATGAAAATAAAGTTGGCTTTTTAAAGAAGTAATATATCTCTCCCTGGTCAAAAGCTGGCTATGCTTTTATATGTGTGCTAGATATTTCAAGCCAACGCTAACTAAACTAGTCAACTATTTCTTAAGTTCAACTAGCTCAACTCAGCTGTGCATCCTCCAGCAGAAAAAAAAGGAACATATAATCTGGGTGCATTGTTGCATACCTCAGGATCAGGCCCCCAAGAGCAGAATTGAGCTTATTTGACTTAGGCACCACTCTCCATTCTGTCCCATGTGAGTTCTGAGAAAAGCTGACATGGTTTCCGGTTGTGCTCAAAGCCTTAATTTTAATTTTTTGTAGTGTTTTTTTTTCGTTGCCTGGCAATGAATTTTTGTTAGAAAAAAGGTTTGAGTTTTCATTTTTGTGTGGAGATATCAAAAGATTAAAACACCCTCAAAATTTTTTCTGTACGAACTGGGGAAAACCCATTTTTTTTTTTTCCAAATCAGTTGCATAAAATTCTACACTGTATAAACAGATACCGATAAAGATAATAAGACATGGTTTCCATGTGGAACTCAGATTTTGGTGCAGAATGAAAGTGGATTCAGATGTGAGCGAGCCTACATCCACAGAAGACCTGAGGTTACTTCTCCAAGATGTTTGGAATAACCTCCCTGCCAAGTTCCTTCAGAAACCGTGTCCAAGTACTTAAAAGATCTGACACCAAATATTGATTGGATTTTGATTTCTCTTTCATTCAGTCACTTTGCATTTTAATGATTGATAAAAATAAACTAGTAACACTTCTATTTCTGTGAACATTCTTTCTTTGCAGCATTTTCCCCATGTCTGCCTAAAACTTTTGCACCTCACTGTGTATGCATATATGCTTACTCAAGTAAAACAATTTTAATGGAAAATGTATTAATTTCTTCCTCAGTTAAAGTAACTTTTTGAAATACCTGTAACTTTCACTTTGTCAGTGATAAAAATATCACAACCTACTAGGAATCTGCATGTGTCTTTGGAAGGTGCCGGCTGCCAGGTTTAACAGTTGTCTCTTTAAAGGCATTTAGCAGCATGCCGACTGGGGGACAGTGGTGTCTCTTAAGTGCCGCCATTACTGCTGATCAGATACAAAGCTTCTGTGCCATAACAATCATGATGCCACAAGGGCAAACTAGCTTCTTCCTACCAACCCACTTAACTAAATAAAAACATAACATTTTATAACTGGAAGAGGAATGGTCACAGCCTTTACTTTCTTATTTTATATATAACCAAGAACCTGTAGAAAAACACAAATATTCTAAGGACACAGAAATAAAGAACACATTTATAAAAATCAAATCCTTGACAACCAGCATGAACACCCAAAAATCATTAGTTTCAAACCCTTAAAGCTAGCGTGGGGTGACCATGGTATGATAACACGCTTCCTCGGCCCTGAAGAGTAGCCCAACAGTCGCAAATACCTATTAAAACGAAACAGTATTTAAACCTCTTTCCAAAAAATAGTCTAGACCCGTCTCTGCTTTGACACTGTCAACCCTCACCCGGGTTTCAAATCCTCTCCCCCTCGGGATCACGGACTTGGCCTTCCTGGGTATCCCCTTTCCCCTCTGATGGACATTCAGTTTCTCACCTCGCTCCACCCCTTTCCCCCCCCCCCCTCTCTGTGGTGTCCCCGGGTCAGTCCTGGGCCCCCTACTTTTCTATCTAAACCCCGGGCCCGGGTCGTCATAGCACACATGGCTTTTAGTACCCCCTTATGCTGATGGGACCCAACTTTACATCTCCCGGGGCCAGGTTCCTCCAGCTCTCCCGGGTCCCAGGCGGTCTATCAACATATCCTCCCTTTTTCTCCCCCCGCCCCCAAAAAATAAGGGGGAATGTATGAACTTCGGTTCTCGAAGCTGCCGTTTTCGGATTTTTTTGGGTTTTTAAACGGCCTTTGTATGCCGGTGGGGGAAGTCCTCATGAATGCTTATAAACTTCGACCCTCCCCTCAAAAGACCCCTTGAATAGGTCTGCCTGCGGCTGTAATGCCCTCTCTTTGACCGGGGATTCATACATGCGTCGAAGTTTTTGTTGGCGAGACCCCCCCACAACGCCCCCTTCATGTTGGGCATTGGAAAGTTTTCGAGTCTTTCGACTAATGCGCCTAACACATATTTTAGACGCGGCCGACGTCCGAGCTGGCACAGTGAGGCGCATTATACGCCAGAAATAGTGTGAAAAGCCCAATACATACATGTCACCCTAAATGTGGAGAAAACTGAATTTATCATCTTTCCGGCATTTCCACTCCATCCCTCCACCTGATCTCTCTATCACAGTCAACGGCTCTACACTCTAACTGGTCCCGCAAGTCCGCTGTCTTAGGAGTAACCTTTGACTCCTCTCTGTCTTTCAAACCACACATCCAAACCCTCCCTGCCTGCCAACTCCACCTGAAGAATATCTCTCATATCCGCTCATTCCTCAACTCCGATACTACAAAATTGCTTGTCCACGCCCTCGTCATCTCTCGCCTAGACTACTGCAACATCCTTCTCTGTTGCCTCCCAGCTAGCACCCTCGCTCCCCTCCAATCCATCCTTATCTCTGCTGCCCGTCTTATCCACCTCTCTCCTCGCTACTCCTCTGCCTCTCCCCTCTCCAATCCCTTCACTGGCTTCACATTGCCCAGCGAATCCAGTTCAAATTACTAATGATGATCTACAAGGCTCTCCATAAGCTCTCCCCTCCATACATCTCTACCTTAATCTCCAGATATCTCCCCTCTCACAGTCTCCGCTCTTCACAGGACCTTAGTCTCTGCTCTTTTCTTCTCAGCTCCTTACACAACCGTCTCCAAGACTTCTCCCGTGCTTCCCCCACACTCTGGAAACCCACTGCCCCAACACATCAGACTCTCCCCCACTTTCACCAACTTCAAAAGCAACCTGAAAACCCATCTCTTCAGGATCGCCTATAACCTACAATAACAGCACCACCAGTGCCCCGGCCCACAAACATGTCCGCCCCACACCTTCTGTCTCTCCCCTCCTTCCTTTTAGATTGTAAGCCCTTGCAGGAAGGGCCCTCTCTCACTCTGTGCCATTTGTAAGTCATTCATCGTCATCATTGTACTTGTTTGTTATGTATGTAGCCCCCCCCCCCCCTTGAATGTACAGCGCCCTGTAATCAATGGCATTTTAAAATAAATAATAATAATAATAATAATAAAAGAACCCGACAATCCACAAACCATATGGAACAGCAGGAAAATGCCGACAAGAACACAATGCACATCGTAAATGACTACTTGTATCTCTTCTTCCTGGAAACCACACATGTGCCAATAAATACGAATAACAACTATGGAAGGGTTGTGGGATTCAAACTTTGAAAACCATAAAATGTCTGCAGTCTTTAATCCCCTTTACACAACTCCACCCAATTATTATACACAAAGCCTATCACATCCTGACTTCAGCCTCCACCCCCAGCCTCACCCATCCTAACCGACCAGTAACCCATTTTTGCCCAAACCTCGTCATATCCAAATTTGTTGGGAGTGTCTTCCACATGGAAGAATAGCCCAAAGAATACCATGAAAACTTTTGCCAGACCATAACGTTGCCAAATCCAGCTTGTGTTCTTCCAGCAATGGTTGAAGGGTGTTTGTTCTCATGTGTTTCTTGCCTGACAAGCCAACATCCATCCCTTCAATGAAGCAGAAAATGTGTCCACCCTTGACCAATTAGCAGACATCCAATTCTGACACTGCCATAAAACTGAAGCCTTTTCTGCAATGCAACTTGATTAGCAGAAGTGCAGTGACATCTGTCTGCTTCAGAGCCCTGTATGCAATAGAGTTCGATGAGCTGTTGTTTTTGGCACATGTCTGGTAACCTCATTTTGGCAGTGAGCTGCTCCACCATAGTGTTTCCACATTTCTAATTCGCAGTGGTGCCTTTTTTTTCTCATGATATGCTTTCACCACAGGAGCTTGCAAAAAGTTCACAAACACTGTTTCAGAAATACTGCTACCCTTTCCCGAAAGCCAATAATCATTCCTTTTTGGAACTCTGAGAAATCATCTCATTAACCCATGACAGCACCTAAGGATATGTGCACAGACAGCCTATTGCAAACCTTATACACCCACCGAGCCAGCTCACCTCACCTGATTTCATTCATGAGGTACGTGCTGCCAAAGTTGATAGTAGGAAGTGGTCGTAATAATGTGACTCAACTTTGTCAAATCACTCATTGTTAAGGGAAACATTTTTGAAGCCATCTTGTAACTTCTCAATTTTTCATTGTTCATTCAACAAATACCAGTGCAAGTCTAAAATAGCTAGTTAGGGCCCTGCAAAGTTCTGTATATTGGATCCATATTTTCCTTTTACATTGATAAAATGTTGTCAATTCATTTAAATGTTTTAATTAACATTTCCATTTTTCTTATGCATTTTTTTTGGAGAGAGAACGTGGAGTTTTTTCAATTTGCAACATGTCCCAAAAGATCCTTATTAGTATTGCCTTTAACCTGTATGGATTGAATTAAAAAATGTATGTTCAGCTTTTGTATAGTGTCCAATATCTGTATTTGTTATATTTTGTTACATTTATATTTGTCAGGGCGAGAGGTAGATTCACTGCACCGCTGCAAGCGATGGTATAAGCCACGGCAGGGGGGCGGAACCTAAGTAGGTCCCGGTGTTCAACAGAGCCCGCCGCAAGGCAGGTTGGACCTGCTGCAGTGGAAGCCTACCAGGTCACTAACCCTGACGTGACTAGCTTGCGGTGGTGGCCGCGGTGCAGCGTGGTGCAGAATCGGCAGGCAGATACGAGGTCAGAGACAGGCAGGTAAGTCAGGGCAGGCAGCAGGCAAAGTGGTCAGGCAAAAGAGCAAGAAAGGTCTGGTACATGGAAATACAGAAATAGCACAATACTCTCCACAAACTAACACCTCACGAACACCAACGAAGTGGCATAACAAGTACTTATAAAGTGGAAGGTGGAACCCAATTGGATGTTAAGAACACACTGGCCCTTTAAATCCAGGAGAGCAAGCACTTATGCACTAGGAAAGGAACACGCGTCGAGCCGCAGCAGAGGAGAGAGCAGGAGCGTGGATGGGTAAGTGCCAATGAGAGCACCGTGCACGGACGCACCTGCGGTCCAGGACCCGGTCCACAGCGCGTGTTGCGCAGGGAGCTGGAGACTGCCCAGATGGAGGAGGACAGACGCGACTGCAGACAGGGACAATATTTTAGCAATACTACCAAAACAGAAAGAAAAATATAATCCATTTTGTGCATCTGAATTTGATCCATATTTTTATATGGAGGTGTAAACGAGGCCTAAAACTGTTACAAGTGGTTGCTTACAAAACTCATTGAGCTATTGTCTAGATTGTCTAGTTGCAAGCACACATGACACAAGAGAGTTAACTGAAGTGATGGAATGATTATAAACTCCTTCAAGATAGAATCCAACACGGAGTGTGGCCAAAGATGTTGGTTGCTCCCAGTCAGCTATGTGTAAATAAAATAGGAAAGTTATAAAGGAAAACATCTGGGTAGACCAAGAAAGACATCAAAGCAGTACAAAAGTCAATGCAAGATTCCTGAAAAATAGGAAATGGTCAAGAAAAATAAATGGACAGAAAAGGGAGTCAATGTTTGGGACAGAACTGTAAGGGTAAGTTCACACGGCTTAATTGCGGTGCCCCGCAATTACGCCGGGTATTCGCGGTGTCGTGCTGATCGGCGTGTACTCCCGCGACGTGGGGGGACAGGCAGCCCGCCGACCCCATAGAAATGCATTACTTTTGCGCCGCGAATAAGTGACATGTCACTTATCTCCCCGGGCGTACACTACGATCGTATTGTACGCCTGAGGAGAGGAGGCGGAATCCATAGTTCTCTATGAGAACTATGGATTACCGTTATGATTGGGGCGCATTTCGCTCTTATTAGAGCACAGTACTCCGTGAAATATGCAGAGAAATGTGCCCCAAAATAAGCTGTGTGAACATACCCTTAGAAATTGGCTTAATAAAAAGCAAATAATAACAAATAAATAAAATAATGTAGAGTTACAGGGAGTAAAGAGAAGCAACTATGTGGGGAGTGGGGAATTAGATGAAAGTGATATTTACTGATCAGTCAACAATCTGCAAGGGTCAAGAAGATGGTGCTAGAACTTCTATCTGATACCGTTCTAATGAGACATAAAGATAACACTTTCTAAAAGCAATAACATTTTCCCATCATTTATCATATAAGCCGTCATATCAGGTAAAGGACCAAAAGAGTTAGCAGTTATTACCTCATCAGTCAATGTAGAAGTAGAGAAATATGGAACACTTTTCTTATTCCATCAATAGATAATAAATATTATTCAAATAGGACCCTGTTTGGTCCAACTCAACTTGTGAAAAAATTTGGGACATCCTGAATCCAAATTTTTTTTCTAGCCCTAACACTATCCCTAGCCTAAAGCCTAAACTGGGGTTCTTTTATCAGCTTTTAAGGCTTAACTAACAGTTCCCTGAAGCACACAGCCCTTCCTCACTTCCCTAATCTCCTTCCCTAACCTCTTGGTGCAACCTCACTTTTGGTCAGTGTTACCTTGTTACTCCTGGTGTGGCATCATTTCCTGTCAATATCAGTAACAACAGTCAAGTAGACTGGAAGTATCTGGAGTAATAAAGTGATGTCTGATCAGGGATGGGCCACACCAGGAGAGAGGAGGCACTAATGGCATCAGGGAATGGTAAGTAAAATCTTATAGTCTAGTAAAAAAAAAAAATCTAACCCTAATCCTTAATACAGTTTAGAGTTAGGGTTGATTTTTTTTTGTTGATTTTCACCAAAATTCAATTTAGCCAAACAAAATTGAATCTCTTGGATTCAGGTTCAAATTGATATTCATCCGAATCAAACACTAATAAGAAGTGTAGTGATGATGAAGTCATTTTTCAAGATGATAATGCCCCTTGTCTCAGAGCATTAAAACTTTTCTTCTAAGAAGATATATCAGGTCAGTAACATTAACAGCAAACCTAGAGCCAGAATCTCAATCCAACTTAAAATGTATGGTGGCAATTCAAAAACTGACCCATGGTTGTCACATTTACTAACACAGGTGGTTAGAAACGGCGGGTAGAGCGGATTCTCAGGGCCACCGCGAGCGTAGATGGTGATACTGGCAGAGGTAGCAAAATGCAGGACAGGGGCATCGGATAGTGGTAGCGGTGACAGGTCACAGCAGGTGTAGCCGTAGACAGGTAGCAGTGTCCCAGGAAGGTAACGGACTTGATACAGCAGCAGATACCAATAAGTAGTAACAGATAAACACCACATCAGGAACAGCAGGGAACAGGTGCGCTGGACAGTACAAGGTAAACACAGTTACTCAGAAACATTAGTAACACGAGGGATAAATCAGCAGGAGCACAGCAGACAGGGACCAAGCTCTAAGGAACCGGACCTCTATCCCCTGATGAAGCCAGTTAGCTGGTGAAACATGTTGGGGAGGTCAGGCATGACGTTTTAATTTGTGATTTCTCACCTTTTTCTACAAGTGTCTGCACAGGGTCTGACGAGGAAACCTTATATGTTTTATGTCCATCGAATTAGGGAGGACTGCCCAAGGGGGATGCTTTGGATCCATTTTTGGAGTTATTAAATTACTGTATACATAAGGCTCCCCTGTTTATATGTGGGGTTCCACCAGACTTGATGACAGAGAAGGAGTTATTCCTCCACAGTTAGAGGGGGATAAATTGAGAGGCTTGAAATCAGGTTTTTAATAGTGTGTATAGAGGTTTAGTGTTATATATAATAAAAGTTAAGTTTTAGTGCTTTATAGACTGAGAACTGTTAGAGTTCAAGTTTGCCTATGGCAAAATGGTAAATGTAGTGATTAAAGGTCACTCTTTTTTTCCCCTTTGCTAGTTCCCTTTTTTGGAGACTCTTTGACAAGCTCTAAGAAAGGACACCAACAAACTGACCGGGTGCAAGGGCAAGAAGTTAGTTAAGTAGCCAGGGATCACAGGTCACGAACGGGAAAATTTAGGACATTTTCCCTTTTAAAAATCAGAGTAGTGCCACACGTGCCCCTAGATGGCTCTTGTGCAGCCGCTAGAAGTCAGGGACACCAGAGAGAATAGACATGCGCTAGATCCCGGGGAAATTTAAGAAAACCTGCCCCGGGGCCGGGAACGCAGCAGGAAGGGAAAACCAGGTAAACCAGCCGCTGCGAGCCCCAGACAGTGAGACGCTGTGGTCACACAAACAGGGGCGGACCGGGGGCGTGACCCTGACAAAATGATAAGACTTATCTTGCAAAACTAATCGACAAACCCAATTCCAGAAAAAAATAAACTCGGGAAAAAAAAATTAGAGACCACTGCAAAAATTTTCATTTTCTCTGATTTTTCCTTCAATTTTATTTTTTTGGAAAAAAATTTACATTGTTTTTTACTTTTTTAATACTGAAACATGTATCGAAATTCAAAGCAAAAATTTTTGTATTTGCAGTAAATAGAAATTTCAAAATAAAAAGAAAGAAGCAGCAGAGCGTCAGCCCTAAAGAAAAAAATTCATATTTTTTTTGAAACAATAAACAATTTTTTTTCAGTCAGGAAGCGGTCAAAAAAAAATTTTTTATGGAATACTGATTTTTTTATTCAAATTCCCTTTTTGGGCCCTATTCCTAGACTTGTTTTGACATCCAGTGTCTATTGAAAGAGGTTGTGAAGCCCACAGCGGGGTTTTTTTTTATACTTTCCTTCTTTTAAATAAGATTTGGTTCAGGTGATCACCTAATAGAAGACATTAAGTAGAAGAGGTGGACTTTGCTTGGAATTCAACGACACTGGAATGAAATGGCTGTAGTAGTGTTGAGCGATTATTATCGACAAAGTTAAAAATGGGCCAGTTTTTATGGTGATCGTTTTTTTTAGATCATGGAAAATTTTAGGTTTTAAAATTGGCATCATAAAATTAAGTCGCGCCTTTTTCGGCGCTTCCTGTAATTTTGGCGGCCAGCAAATCAGCTTGAGAATAGAGCAGGGTGAGATGTGTTCGACGTCAGACTGGGATGTGTTGGTTGCGATTGGCTGGGGAAAAAACACCATGACCTCGTTTTTTATAGAACAGCGTTTCCCGTTCAGCCCCTGTCTCTCAGGCTCAGGCGAAGGACGTGCGCTCTGTTGTGTCCAAACAGCTCACGAATTATTATATTTCTTTACGAGAAACCTCTACTATTAGCTGTGATCCTTACAAAAATTTTGTTAGTTTGAATTTGGGAAAATTTTATTAGTTAGGTAGAAATTTTTTTAAGGAGCATTACCGCTGTAAAGTCACGGGGGGGGGGCCCCAGGGGGGGCCCCCGGGGGAACAAAGACAAGCTCTATAAAGAATACTGGGTAAAAATTCACCAAGACTTAGGTGCATTGCAAAAACTTTATTATTAAAGTTTTCTATTGAAAAATTTTTGGGGGTTTTGGGGGACCTGAACTTTTTAGGTACCATTTTTTCAGTAAATGCAGGTCTCTTTGTTAGGTGCAAAAACTCCACTTTTTTTTCAGTATACATTTCGTAGGTTTCTTTTCAATTTTGCCCCTTCCCCCTTTGTTTATATATCCACCTTTTACTTAAATTTTGAATCCGCAAGCAGCACAGGTTGATAGGTGCCAAAAAAACCTTTAATATCGAATAAATTTCAGTAGGGGTTTTTTTTACTTTGGCGCACTACGCTTTGTTCATTGAGGCCCTTGCACTTAAATTTGAATATGAAATTTTTTAGTCACCACAGGGGAATTGAAGGTGCCAAAAAAACCCTTTTTTTATCCGAATACATTTCAGATACGTGTTTTTTATTTTGGGACAGGCCAGCTTTTTTTGATAGATTACTTTGCAGTTAATTTTTGAATACACAATTTTTTAGTACCCCGGTGATTGTAGGTGCCAAAAATACCTTTTATTATCCGAATACATTACAGATACGTGTTTTTTGCACTTTGCCCAGTCCAGATTTGTTGATTGAGCCACCCCGCAGTTAAATTTGAATCCAGCAATTTTGTAGTTACCACAGGTGAATTTATAGTGCCAAAAAATACCTTTTATTATCCCAAAACATTACAGATACTGTTTTTTACTTTGGGCGCAGGCCAGGCTTTGTTTGATAGAATCCTACTTTGCAGTTAAATTTGAATACAGCAAATTTGTAGTCACCACAGGTGAATTGTATAGGTGCCGAAAAATACCTTTTATATATCCTAATACATTACAGATACGTGTTTTTTGCACTTTTGGCCCCAGTCCAATTAATGTATGGATAGAGCACCTTAGCCAGTTAAATATGAATCCAGGCAATTGTTTAGTTACCGACCGGTGAATTGATAGGTGCCAAAAATACCTTTTGTACGCTAATACATTAACAGATACGAGTTTTTTTGACTTTTGGCGCAGGCCAGCTTTGTTGATAGGTCTACTTTGAAGTTATAATTTGAATACACAGTGGCAATATTTAGTAGTCACCACAGGGTAAGTGATAGGTGCCAAAAATACCATTTATTACCGAATGACGTTTACAGGATGACGTGTTTTTTTTTGCCCTTTTTGCCCAGTGTCCAGATGTTTTGTTGATAGAGCCACCGTTTGGCAGTATAAATTTGAATAACAGCAATGTGTAGTATACCACTAGGTGAATTGATAGGTGTCAAAAAACATACACTTTATTATCCGAAAACATTACAGATAACGTTGTGAATTATGACTATATGGCACCAACAGGCCAGCATTGGTTTGATAGATCACTTTGCAGTTAAAAATTTGTAATACATGCACAGCAATTTTGTAGTCACACACAGGTAAATGATAGAGGTGCCGAAAAAAAACCTTTTACTAACCGAATACATTACAATACGTTTTTTATTTGTTTGTCACTTTGGCTCAGCCAGCTTTGTTGACTTAGATCTACTTTGCAGTTAAATTTGAATACGAGGCAATTTTGTAGGTCACCTGACAGGTGTGAATGATAGGGGCCAAGAAATACTTTTATTATCCAAAACATTACAGATACTGTTTTTGCACTTTGGCCCAGTCCAATTTGTTGGATAGAGCCACCTTGCAGTTAAATTTGGAATCCACAATTGTGTAGTTTTACCACAGGTGAATTGTATATGTGCCAAAAAATAATCCTTTACATCATTATCCGACTACATCACAGATACGAGTTTTTTTACTTGTTGGGCGCAGTGCCAGCTTTGTGTATAGATCTACTTTGCATTTAAATTTCAATCCAGCAATTTTGTAAGTCACTCACAGGTGAATTGATAAGGTGCAAAAATACCTTTTATTATCCGAATACATTTCAGGATACTGTTATTTTTCACTTTGGCGCATGCCAGTCTTTGTTGATAGATCTACTTTGTCATGTTAAATTAGAATACAGCAATTTGTAGTAGTCATTACAGGTGAATTGATAGTTGCATAAAAATAACCTTTTTATTATCCTAATACATTACAGATTACTGCGTTTTTGCACTTTGGCCCCATCCAATTTGTTATAGAGCCACCTTGCCAGTTAAATTTTGAATCCAAGCAATTGTGTAGTTAGCACAGGTGAAATGATATGTGCCAAAAAAATCCTTTTATTATCCGACAATACATATCAGATCGTGTTTTTTCACTTCTGGCGCGAGGTCCAATGACGTTGTGAATAGATCTACTTTTCAGTTAAATTTGAATACAGCAATTTGTATTCAACAACAGGTGGATTGATAGTGCCAAAAATCACCTTTTATTTATACCGAAAACATACAGATATCGTGCTGTTTTGCACTTTGGCCCAGGTCGCAGATTTTTTGAGAAGATGCCACACCTTTGTCAGTTAAGTTGGAATCCAGCAAATTGTGTAGTTTACCACAGGTGGAAATTGAATAGGTGCCGAAAAAATACCTTTTATTATCCGAATACATTTCAGATACGTGTGTTTTCTCACTTTGGCGCAGGCCCAGCCTATTGTTTATAATCTACTGTGCATTTAAATTGAATAACAGCAATTTAGTAGTCACCACAGGGTAATTGATATGTGCCCAAAAATACCTTTTAGTTATCCGAAATCATTACAATACGAGTTTTTTGCACTTTTGCCCAGTCCAATTTGTTGATAGATCCGACCTTGCAGTTAAATTTGAATCCATCAATTGTGTCGATACCACAGGAGAATTGATAGGTGTCCAAAAAATAACTTTTATTATCGCAAAAAAAACATAACATATACGTTTTATTTGACTTTTGGCGCAGGCCCTTTGTTGATAGATCTACTTTGCAGTTAATTTGAATGACAGCATTTATGTAGTCAACCACAGGTGAAATGATAGATGCCAAAAATACCTTTTATTAACCGAATACATGTTCAGATACGTGTTTTTTTTTGGTCCACTTTGGCGCAGGCCAGCTTTGTTGATAGACATCTCACTTTGCAGTTTAAATTTGAATACAGCAATTTTGGTAGGCACTACAGGTGAGATTGATAGTGCCATAAAAACTGTTATTATCCTAGAACATAACAGATACGTGTTTTTTGGCACTTTTTTGCCCATTCCCAGATTTGTTGGATAGAGCCACCTTTCAGTTAAATTTGAATCCAGCTACTTGTGTCGTTTACCCGACAAGGATGGAATTGTGATATGGGCCAAAAATAATACCTTTATTATCCGAATACAACACAGATACTGTTTTTTTTTACTTTGGCGCAGGCCAGCTTTTGTTTGATAGAACTACTTTGCAGTAAATTTGAAAATACAGCATTGTTGAAGTCGACCACAGTTGAATTGATTAGGATGCCAAAAATAACCTTGTTTTATTATCCTGAATAACATTTCAGATACGTGTTATTTGACTTTGCGCAGGCCAGCTTTGTTGATAGATCTACTTTGCAGTTAAATTTGAAATACAGCAATTTTGTAGTCACCACAGGTGAATTTATATGTGCTAGAAATAACTTTTATTATCCTAAGACACAATACAGATACTGTTTTTTTGCACTTTTTGCCCGTCCAGGATTTGTTGATAGAGGCCACTTGTCAGTTAAATTTGAATCCAGTCAATGGGGTTTAGTTAACCACAGGTGAACATTGATAGTGCCAAAAAATTACCTTTTATTGATCTCCGAATATCAATCACAGATACGAGTTTTTTACTTTCTTTGGCGCAGGCCAGCTGTTGTTAGATTAGATCTACATTGCAGTTTAAATTTGAATACAGCAATTTGTAGACACGCCACAGGTGAATTGATAGGTGCTAAAAAATAAACGACCTTTTATAATCCGAATACATTTCAGATACGTGTTTTATTTCACTTTGGCCAGGGCCCAGCTTTGTTGATTGAGATCTACTTTGCATGTTATAAATTTGAATACAGCAATTTTGTAGTCACCCACAGGGTTGAATTGATAGTTGCCAAAAATACCTTTTTATTATCCGAATATACATTACAGATACTGTTTTTTCACTTTGGTGGGCGCAGGCCAGCTTTGTTGTTTAGAACACTTTGCAGTTAAATTGAATACAGCAATTTTGGTAGTCACCACAGGTGTAATTGATAGGTGCCAGAATACCTTTTATTATCCTACGACACTTCCAGACATACTGTTGTTTTTTGTGCACTTTTTTGTGCCCACAGCGCAGATTTGTTGATACAGAGCACCTTGCACGTTACAAATTTGAATCCGAGCAATTGTGAAGTTACCGACAGGTGAATTTGATATGTGCCAAGAAATACCTTTTATTATCCGAATACATCACTTGAGATTACTTTTTTTTTTATACTGTTGTGCGCAGGCCAGCTTTGTTATCGTAGATCTAACAGTATTTCAAGATACAATTTGAATAGCAGCAATGTATTTTGTAGTCACCACAGGTATAATTTGATAGTGCCAAAAATACCTTTTAGTAACCGAATACATTTCAGATACGGTGTTTTTTCACTTTGGCCGCAGGCCATAGCTTTTGATTTGATGAGATCTACTTATTCAGTTAAATTAGTCAATACAGCAATTTTGTAGTCCCATTCAGTGTGACAATTGATAGTGGTTGCCCAAAAAACCTATTTTATTATCTCTAATAGCATTAGCAGATACGTGTCTTTTTGCACTTTGAGCCCCATTCCAAATTGTTGATCTTTCGACGCCACCTTAGGCACGTTTATAAATTTGAAATCCAGCATTGGTGTAGTTACCTACAGGTGAATATGATGAGGGTGGCCAAAAAATCCCTTTTATTATCCGACATACATTTCAGATACGTGTTTTTTTTTCACTTGGCAGCAGGCAGCTTTGTTGATAGATCTACTTTGCAGTTAAATTGATACAGCAATTTGTGTAGACAACACAGGTGAATTGTATAGGTGCCAAAAATACCTTTTATATCCAATACATTACAGATACGGTGCTTTTGCACTTTGGCCCAGTCCAGATTTAGTTTTGATAGACGCCACCTTGCAGTTAAAAATTTGAAATCCAGCAATTGTGTAGTTACCACAGGTTAGAATTGATAGGTGCCAAAAAATAACCTTTTATTATCCGAATACATTTACAGATACGTGTGTGTTTTCCTACGTTTGTGGCGCGAGGCCAGTTTGTTGTGATGTAAGAATCGTAGCTGTGGCAGTTAAATTTTGAATACAGCAAATTTTGTAGTCACCACAGGTGATAATGATAGTCCAAAAATACCTATTAATTATCCGACAATACATTCCAGATACGTGTTTTTTGCACTTATTTTTGCCCAGTCCAGATTTGGATGATGTAGAGCCACCTTGCAGTTAAATTTAATCCACTATTGAGTAGTTACCACAGGTGAATTGACTAGGTGTCAAAAAATACCATTTATTATCCAAATACATACAGATACGGGTGTTTTTGGTACGTTTGTGAGGCGCAGTCCAGCTATATGTTGACTAGATCTACTTTGTCAGTTTAACTTTGAATACAGCAACTTTTGTAGTCACTCACAGAGGTTGAATTGATATAGTGCCAAAAAAACCGTTTTTATTATCCGAATACATTCATATACGTTGTGATTTTTCACTTTGGCGCAGGCCAGCTTTGTAGGTTAAGATCTACTTTGCAGTTAAATTTGAATACACAATTTTTGTAGTCACCACAGTGAATTTAAAGGTGCCAGAAATAACTTCTATTATCCAAATACATTTCATGATGACGTAGTGTTTTTGCAATTTTGCCCAGTCCAGATTTGTTGAAATACCACGCTAGCAAGTTAAATTTGAATCCAATCAATTGTTGTAGTTAACCACAGTGTGAATTGATAGGTGCCAAAAAATACCTTTTATTATCCGAATACATCACAGATACGTGTTTTTATTACTGGTCGCAGGCCAGCATTTGTTTGTATAGAACTACCTCTTTGCAGTTAAATTTTGTATACAGCCATATTTGTTATGTCACCACATGGTAGAATTGATAGGTGCCGAAAGAATACCTATTTATTATCTCCGAACATACATTTTCATGATGACGTGATTTTCTTTGCACTTTGGCGCATGCCAGCCTTTGTTGAACAGATCTAGTTCTTTGCAGTATAAATTTGAATACAGCAATTTTGTAGTCCCAGCCACACGTGTGAATATGATAGGTGCCGTGAAATAACTTTTATTATTCCGCAAGACAGGATTACAGTATAACTGTTTTTTGCACATTTTGCCCAGTCCAGATTTGTATTTATAGATCCACCTTGGTGTCAGTGTTCCAATTTGAATCCGCCGAGCAATTGTTTTTTACAGTTACCACCAGGTGCAATTGATAGGTGCCATACAACAAACCATTAATTATCCTGAATCCGGAACAGCAGTGATACGTGTTTTTTTATCTTTGGTGGGAGCAGGACAACATTGTGTAATGCTACTTTATGCAGTTAAAAATTTTGAATAACAGTCATTATTGTGGTAGTCACTCACAGGTGATTGACTCGTGTATGCTGAACAATACCTTTTATTATCCGAATAACTATTCAAAACGTGTTTTTCCGACTTTGGCGCAGGCCACTTTTGTGGGTGGGGGTGCAGGGGGGGGAGGGGGGGGGGGGGGGGGTGGTAGAGCTACTTTGCAGTTAAATTGAAAACGCAATTTTAGTAGTCACCTACAGGTGGTTGAATTTGACATATTGCCACAAATACCTTTTATTATCCGAATACAAAATACAGGATACAGCTTTTTGGCACATAGTTGGGATTGGCCCAGTCAGATTTAGTTAGATAGATCCAGCCGCCCCTACCCCTCCCCCGCTCCTTCTCTTAGCAGTTCAATTTTGAATTCCGCAATTGGTGTAGGTATTACCACAGGTGAATTGATAGGTGCCAAAAACATACCTTTTATAATGCCAAATTGCATTTTTCAGATACGTGTGGTGTTTATCGCACTTTATGGCGCAGGCCAGCTTTGTTTGATAGACTACTGTGGCAGTATAAATTGAATACAGCCATTTTTGTAGTCACCACCAGTGTAACATTGATAGTGTGTGCCAAAAATACTTTTTATTTATCCAGTAAACATTACATGATACGGTTTTTTGCACTTTTTTGTCCCAGTCCAGAATTTGTTGATACACAGATCCAGCCCTTACGCAGTCAATTTTGAATCCAGCAATTGTGTAGTTACCACAGGTTGAATTGCATAGGTGTCCAAAAAATACCTTTTGTATTTATCCAAAATACATTACAGATACGTGTCTTTTTTGACCTATTTGGCGCGAGGCCAGCAGCTTTGTTATAGATCTACTTTTGCAGTTAAAATTTGGAATCACAGCAATTATATTGTAGTACCACCACAGGTGAATTTGATAGGTGCCAGAAATAACTTTTTTATTATCCTAAGACATTACACAGATACGTGTTTTTTTGCACTTTTGCCCAGTCGCACGATTTATGTTGAATGAGCCACCTGCAGTTACAATTTGAATCCAGCGAATTGTGTAGGTTACCACAGGTAGTGAATTGATAGTGTGCCAAAAAATCACCTTTTATATCCGAATACTCACGATACGTGTTTTTTTTACTTTGGCCAGGCCAGGCTTTGTGGTTGATAGCATCTAACTTTGCACGTTAAGAATATGACACATACTAAGCAAATTTTGTAGTCACCACAGGTGAGGTAGGATAGGTAGCCAAAAATACCTTTTATTATCCGAATACATTTTCCAGATTACGTGTTTTTTATTCACTTTGTGGCGCAGGCCAGTCTTTGTAGATAGAGTCTATACATTGCAGTATAATGTTGAATAACAGGCAATTTTGTAGTCACCACAGGTGAATATATTATAGGTGCCAGAATTAACGTTTTATATTATCCCTAAGACATTACAGATATCCAGGTGGTTTTTTTTTCACTTGTTGCCCAGTCCATGATTTGTTGATATAGAGCCACCTTGCAGTATAAATATTGAATCCTGCAATATTTGTGTGTTACACCATCAGGTGCATTGATAGGTGCACAAAAAATACCTTTTATTATCCGAATTGACATCACAATGACGTTTTTTTAACTTTGTGCGCAGGCCAGCTTTTGTTGCTAGAATTTACTTTGCGTTAAATTTGAATACAGCAATTTTGTTAGTCGACCACAGTATGAATTTGATAGGGTTGCCAAAAATACCTTTATATTAATGCCGAATACATTTCAGACAATACGTTTTTTTTCTACTTTGGTTGCCGCAGGCCAGCTATGTTGACGGTCAGATCTACTCTTTGCAGTTAAATTTGACAAACAGCAGAATATTAGTAGTCACCACAGGTGAATTGATAGGCTGCCAAAAATACATTTATTATCCGAATACATACAGAATACTGTTTGAATTTTCCCACTCCGGGCCAGTCCAACTTTGTTGACTAGAGCCACCGGTGGCAGTTTAAATGTTGCATCCTCAATTGTGTAGTTACATACAGGTGAATTGATAGGGGCCAAATATTCCTTTTATATCCGAATACATTTCAGATACTTTTTTTTTTCACTTGGCGCAGGCCAGCTTGTTTATATAGGTCTACTGTGCAGGTTATATTTGAATCCAACTATTTTGTTTATTATTGATTTTTAGAATAGCATGTAAGATTTGCCGTCTTTAAATAAAAGACTTTCCAAAACTCTTGCCAGATAGCCTTCTCAAATTTTGTATATTCTCTGAACATGGTAGCGAAATGTTCAGGTGGTAAGCACAAAGAGGGGGGAAGGACATGGAGTGTAGAGGTACGAGAGAAGGTGCTCCTTTCCCAGTCTGGTCGACAACACCATTCTAGCGGAACATCAGTTGGCAGACCTCAGGTTTGTCATCGCTGGTCAGGGCCCTGTGAATCTCAGTAACGAACAGCGTCGGCCAATCTTCCTTCATTTGGTTGAATGCAACATGCATCCAGCAGTCTTATACCTTCCTCGTCCTACGCCAGTCACGGCCACAAATGTCGTCATCAGCAGCATCATCCACATCCTTCCAACAGAAGCAGCCCAAATTTCAACTTGGTTACCCACCACTGTGGATAATCCAATTTCTTTTCCTGAAGACCCTATGATGACAAAATGCGGATTGGGTCAGAAGGCATCGTTAAAAGATCAAGAGGCCAGAAGAGAAATGATTTTCTCTCTCTGACGCCCAGTTACTGATGCCATCAAGAGGAGGAGAAGGAAAGCCGTTTCAATCGGCCAATATCCCAGGCGGGTCGGCAAACGCCTCTTGGCAGTCCTCTTGCTTGTTAGCCCGCAAGCTCCTGATGCAAGAAATGTCAGGAAACGACGAAGTTACCTGTGTTGATTGATGATGAATGGATGACGACACTGCGGATCCCAACGTGGTCTTTTACAGCAGAATTTGCTTTCGAGGCGCTTCATAGTGGACGAGGAGAAGACGATGGGTAAGTGTCAGTAACGGTTTCCTCCTCAAAAAAGGGAGAGGGCGGCTCGCAGAAGTCCAGCTGATATTATTCCGTCCAGCCACAGGTCCCCAGCGCCAAACTCCGCTCCTCGCTCTTCACCGCAAAAATGTCCAGGACCTCCAGCCTGGGCCTTCTTTGACCAAGCCTCCTGATCACTGCCAGCGATGTCATATGCCGCCTTTGCCGTAAACGCATAAGTAGAGGCAAGAACCTTAGGTGGTTAACCAACACCAACATGTTCTAGTCATCACACGATGCCATGAGTTGAAATGGAGGCAAACACTTGGCCAAAAAAGGCCATATCCGACGCCGGGCCTCCAACCACTGTTCCACCCTCTGTCTCCGCCTCCTTCCACCTCCGCCACCCATCAAGCGTCCTCAGCTGCCATGTCTCTCAGGAGTCATGATCAGGGATCAGCCTCCTGCTTCTGCCTCCACCCGGCACCGTGCCGAGGTACCACCACACCAACAGAGACCCATCCTACCTCCCTTCTCCTTCCGCCTTGTTTATGACGACCTGCACACCGTACAGCGTCCAAGTCTAAGCAGCCAGAGCCTTCTGTCCTTCCAGGATTTGGGAGCAGAAGAAACACTTTTAACCCAAACCATCCCAAAGCCAAAAGCCTAAATGTCGGCATTGCCGAAGGCTTTTGGCCTTGAAATGTTGCCCTTTCCGTCTGGTGGACACAGATGGGTTTCCCCCGCTAAGTCATGGCCCTTGCCGCGCCCCAATACCAGATTCCGAGCAGGCATTAGCTTTGCCAGAAAGCCTTCTCTCGGGTGGCCTGGCCAGCCCTACGGTCCTCTAATCTCGTTTTCAAGCGCTTGTCTGCATCTGTGGCCGGAAAGTCCATCTGACCACCGGACACATGGACTATTAAGCACCGGCCTAGGCCACTATATCTCGTGACAGCTCACTGGTGTACTGTGTGGATGTCCCTGGGGTGACGGTAGCTCTCAGCTCGGCGCACTCTCGCGATCCAAAAACCGCAGGATGGTGGAGGGTTCTTTCCCCCAAGGTCCCTCTTATGGCATCACGTGCCCAGAGACAATACCAGGCTGTGTTGAAATTAATAATCCTGTCTTGAGGAGACCTTCCCACACACAGGACAGGAGCATGTGACGAGCTCTCCACAACGAGAGCCGGGCGGAGCGCGAGGCTGGGTGACCTAAGAAGCCTTTTTGCCACTGGCAAGGTGGTGTGCGATAACGGGCGAAACATCTGCTGGCCGCACCTTTTAAGATCGGTAGACTGGACGCACATACCCATGCCCTGGCACATGTCATGAACCTTGTCGTCCTAGAAATTTCTACAAAGAGTGCTACCCGTCTGGACTGTGCCCTGTGCTGAACAGGACAAGGCTCGAAGTCTAATTTCGCACTATCCGCTGATCGCCACGACGGCACGTCATCCTCCCTGCATCTTCCCGCCTGGCTGCGTTGCACGCGTCACGCTCGGCCTCCCCGTCAACCTTCTCATTGTTTGACCGTGGGCAACACGCTGGAATTCACACCCTCCACGATGCTCAGCGATATGTGCAACAGGCACATGCCATTACGCAGTAACGAAGTGTACCACAGGACTGGCCTGAAACAGCGGGTGTGCGGGGACCTAAGGTGTTGTTGAGCCACGCGAGAGTTGGCGCATTGAAAGGATCTCTTGCACCAATCCCATGCCAGTGTTTGAAGAAGCACCAAAATGTGGTCCAGCGGAGCAATGCCCTTATCAGCATTGAGCATTGTTGTGATCTTACTTTCTGGACACACGATCCGATGGACAGCTCTGAAACAACAGGTCCCGCCAGCGACGGAGGAGGAGACGGGACTCATAAATCGGAAGCGGACGGAGCCTTTCTCGTCGTCCCGTCGAAATCCACAAGGCCCCGACAGTTTCAACAATTTTATCGGTCTTCCTTATGGCAGTGGTTCGGGTCAGCAACTAGTGCAGGGTGGTCGCATCAGCTCTCAGGGTGCATCATCTGAGGCCAAGTCCAGGCTGTGTTTTAAGCTACTTTGCCGGAGGCAGCAGAGGAGGAGGAGGATAGAGGAGGTATTCCACCAGACCACCTGATGTTAGCCGACGTCCTGCCTTGGAGAAAGAGGTTGGCGTGAATTGAGGCTGAGGAGGAAGATGAGGAAGATCAGTTGCTAGTGCCGCTCTCCCCATAGGCTTGGGAACAAATCAAGTGCACCAACCTCTCACATGTAGTGTGCTTGGAATGCTCCATTTCCTCCAACATGATCCTCGCATTAAGGCCCAGATCAAAATGAACAACAGATACTGTGTGTCCACCCTCCTGTCCCCGGTACAAAACAAAACTCACAGCTTTCCTTGCCACACCACGCACCCAAAGTAGAGAGTAAAAATGCATGAAAAGTGAGACCTATTCAGATTGAATCGAACAGGTAGAACATCTGTATTGCGTCTGCTTCAAATCCACACGTTCCCCAAATGTCACGGTGAACAACATCAGCGACGTACAGCAGTAGAGTGCCAAGTAGGCGTAGCGGCAGCAGCAGGCAAGGTGGCAGAAGCCTAAATGTGGGTGACCCAGCTGGTCAATCATATTGTTTATAACACCACGCTCACCAACGCAAGCAATGAGGGCACACATCCAACCACACAGAGATCATCTTAAGATCATGGTGCCAGACGACACATCTGTGCGTGCGTCAACACCGATGTTTTATGTCATGTGTTCTGGACCCAATGATGACTTCTGGGTAATCCAAGAACATGACTGAATGGCACTAGCTGGGCCTCGTCCCGCATAGAGGTGTTGTCCTGTCCCAGCAGCCAGCGTATAGTCTGAGCTGACCTTCAACCAGCTGGTGAGGAGTCACTTACAGACCAAACGTGCATCCGGCTTTCCAGACAGAATAATGTGGATCGTTTGACTTACATCAAGAGTGAATCAGGCGTTGATCTCTGATGACATGTATTGTGTGGTGCCCCAATTGCCCGAGTCAACCGATTAATTTTTATTCTCTTTGTTCCCCAACAGTTCCATTTTATGCTGGTTTATTTGGGCTTTGAGGAAGCTGTCAAAAGACAGCAAGGTTCTCACCATGACAAACACCGTATTCCTTAACTCACTTATTCTTAAGAAGTTTTCCCCGCAATGTCAATGGTTTTTGAGGTCATGTTGCTGGAGACTACATCTATAATTATGGTCCTTTGGAACAGAAATGTGCTATGATTAAGTGCATTTCTCCCCTCAAACTATGTGGTCCACAATTCTTTAATAGTGGCTGAGAAGTACATATTTTATAGTTTTGTTGGGGTCATGTACATCTGTGAGATAACAGCATATAATCATGGTCCTTTAGGAACAGAAATGTTGGCTTTTAAGTGGCATTTCTCCTCGCACAGGGCACAAATTTTAATAAGTGTCTGAGAAGTCATTTTAATAATTTTTTGTGGGGGTCATGTAGCTGTGAGATCAGCAATAAAATCATGGTCCTCTCTGAACACGAACATGTGGCTACTAAGTGTGCCATTTCTTCCTCAAAATTTTTTACAACAGTGGCTGAGACCGGTCCACTTTTAAATAATTTTTTGGGTGTCATGCTGCTTTGAAATGCAGCAATACAACAGGTCCACATTATAAAAAAAGTTGTGTATTCTAACAACATATTTTTCTTCACCAATGTTTCCCAAATGTGGCTTCAAGGTATCGATGCATTGGAATTTTAGGGGGCAATATTCTTTATGAAATGTCAGCATATACAGGTCCTATATTATAAAAAAAATGTTGTTTTCTAACAGACATTTGTTATTTCTTCACAATTGGTCCCAAGAGTGGCTCAAGGGTGATAACGGTGCTGTCAGAAACAGGAAATACAGGAAGGACACTGGTTAATCGGACACATACTTGCAAAATGAAACTTGTTATTTGGTCTAAGATCTATAACATAGCTATCAATCCCAGGTATTGAGGACAACCCATTTAATACAATTATAAAAATGAGAAACAAAGACAAGGTGGGATTCGCATGCCTATACATTTAAAAATGTGTTTTTCTCAGTAATTAAACTACTAAACAACTTGCATGATCAAATATTTGTAAAAAATTCCTCTGATATTGTCAAGGGAGGTACAGGAAAACTTGACCAGATATGTAGGTTAATCAGAAGACATGGAGTATCGGAGCACGACAGAGAAACAAAGGACAGAGACAATTTATCTCCAGCCCTTGAGTGAAAACCAAGAAAAAGAATGCCCGAAAACATAGGGCACTCTAGGTGGGAACAGGAGCGATTATAACCACCAGTACTATCCTCCACAAGATGCAAGCACAATATGGCTCCGCACCTCATACGCAGGGGCAAGCTCAACCCAGTGACAAAGGGACAGATATATGTCCCGCAGTGCAAACTAAAAATAGGTGGATTTCCAGACTCCTTATTCCGCACTTTTGAATCTGAGTGTCCAGACCGGTTTAATTGTCCCATTTCTCGGACATACAGGACATGTATACATAGACAATGTCCAGGGTAAAACCTAACAAATGGTGGTATGAACAGACACACCTCCTTTTTCCGGCACTACATGTTTAAAAGTGAGGTCATTGCAGGTTTGGGGCTCCTGCTATGGCCCAGGACCAGACGATAGACCAATGTCCAGTGAAAACTAAATGGTGGTATGAACAATACGCCTTTATCCGGCACTATATTAACATGAAGGGGGGTCAGCAGTGGTTTGGGGCACACATGCGATGGCCCAGGACAGGTATAGTCCAATGTCCACTGAAACTAACAATGGTGGTTGACAAAGACTCCTTTTTTTCCCTGCACATTTACAACAATGTGGAGGTCATGCATGGTTTGGTGCTCGATGAGTGGGCCCAGGACAGGTACAAGAGTTCCAATGTCCAGAGAAACTTAAAATGGTGGTTGAATAGACTCCATCTTTTCGGCACTTATATAACAAAGTGAGGTCATGAAGTTTTCTTGGGGCTCGATGCTATGGCCCAGGACACTAGATAGTCCCCAATTGTCCAGTGAAACTAAAATGGTGAGGTTGAAAGACCGGGCCTTTTTCTTCCGAGCAACTTTTTAAACAATGTGGGGTCATGGCAGGTATTTGGTGCTCATGCTGTGGGCCCCAAGGCACAGGTATAGTCGAATGTCCATGAAACTAACAATTGGTGGTTCGAAATACTCCTTCTTTTCCCCCGGCACTTTTTAATGTGGAGGGCTTTTAGTTTGGGCTACATGCTATGGCCCAGGACACATAGAATCAATGGTCCAGTGAAACTCAAAATGGTGGTTGAAAGACGCCTTTTTTCCGGCACTTTTTAAATGGGGGGTCATAGCAGGTATGGGGTCTCATGCTGTGGCCCCAGCGACAGGTAAAGTCACATGTCCAGGGAAACTAAATGGAGGTTGAAAGACTCATTTTTCAGTCACTTTTTAAATGTATGGAGGGTCCTGCAACGGAATGGGGCTTACGCTTTGGCCCAGGAACAGGAATAGCAATGTCCAGTGAAACTAAAATGGAGGTTGCAAAGACTCCTTTTCCGGCCACATGTATTTTAAATTGTGGGGGTACATGGCAGGTTAGTGGGCTCATGCTGTGGCCCAGGACAGTATATTCAATGTCCGTAGCAAACTAAAATGGTGGTTCAAATACTCCTTTTTTCCCGGCCACATTTTAATCTGGGGGTCATGGCAGGTTTGGGCTCATCATATTTTTGCCAGTGGTTGTGCATGAAATCACCTTTACACTTGGTCTAACTTTTGTGTGTGTCATTGAATACTGTTTAATGTACACCACCAAAATCCACAGCCAACAAATAAACATACAATAAAATACATATGATCTCAGCTTACTGTATAGTGTATTACTGTATTGAGACAACCCAAGTCTATTCCCACCGGCGAACACGAGTATAACACTCCTTTTAGGTAATAATAAAACTACTATTAAATAGGACAGCCAAGGAAAATGTGAAAACGAGTGTAAAAACACAGGAGACCACTGAATTATGCTTGGAGGTACTTTAGTTACGGACGTGCTAAATTTATCACAATCAACCGTGACCAATTAGGGTCTAATTGAAAGTGGAAATCTTCGATGCTCCAATGTATAACTTCTTGACCTTTTCTTATTAAGCCGTATTTCCGCTCACCATGTGAATAGAGAGTATCCACGTAGTGTCACGGTTCTAATAGATGGTTTAATGGGTCTAGAAGCTGTTTATGTGTGTCATTTTCCGTGGCTCTTACTATGCACATCTACTTGGCTGTGAGTAGCATGAGGACGACGGCCGTGTCTATTCCTGTGAACAATGCATTGAAAGAATGGAGGTGGAATACAAAGTCTGGAGAAGGAAGTCAAATCGTCACAAAGGTCTACGGATTTGGTCTCCGGACCACATGTAGGACTAGCTTACCCACTGCATCGAATTTCCAAGGTTGGGGCCAGGACTGGGGTGATCACTTGCCGTGTTTTATAAACATCTGACAAGTACAAATATTCTCAATGCTCTATTCCTACTGAGCACGCAAAAGAGCTGAAGATTCTCTGTAATTTCTGCCCTCCTATATCTTCTAATAATTTTACATTCCCATAACTGGTGTAACATGCCCAAAAATTAGTGCGCAAAGAATTAATCAACACACTTCACAGCAGTAATTGTAAACATATTAAATATATTCCTTTAAAAAACCGATTGTCGATGAGAGCAAGCTACTGTAATGTTTCTTACCATAGACTCTTCTATTCAGTTAATACTGCATAAAGTCTTCCTTACGTTATTTGATACAAAATTCAAACATTTAAGAAACTTCTCCTAAATGTGAATGCCACAACTTGGATGGATTTGCTGCAGCAAATTTCTCCACGGTAAAAATCTGTGAACAGACCACTAGAATGAATTTGGTGTCAGATTCTACCCCTTACCAGTCCAATTGTGGGCAAATCTACAGTCAAACCGCAATAAAAATCTCTCACTTTAGTCAATTTCTCTGCAGAAACTGTCCACAATGTAGGCAGTTGACATTTGCAAAATTGTTCACCCACCTCCCACCTGACCTGTTGCAGATTTATCTGTAGTCGCTCAATTCAATGTAGAAAATCCGCATGGGAAAGGTCCGTCATACGTTCATTCACGACCAAAATGTGTATCGTTCACAGTTGCAGCATTTATTACAATTTATGGTTACCAACTAGATTCTTTATTTTCACTTTTATATACATCACAGGTGAGAAGGACTTGACTTATGTGGCTTTCTCCTATGCCCCAACAACAATCCAAATAGCACAAACTTCACAGTCAGACAGACCACTGTTGATGTTTGTGCGAAAATCCCTAAAAAATAAAATACCACAGCATTTATCTTGTTGATCTAACATCAATTGGGTAATAGATTTTTTTCATAACTTTATGGCAGAATTTTGCTGACAAGCTTAACTACAATAACTATCAGTAGGGGGTAAGGCCAAAGTTGTCACTAACACTGCAGATTAAACTTACCTGAGGTTCCATGGTAGCAAAATCTGCAGGTAAAATAAGCATTAATAAGAAAATGTATATAGGCTCATAAATGGCACTGCGTGCAAAAATGATAGGGCGCCTGAATCTATGAAAGTGGTTTTTTGTGCGCTCTGAGAAATGTACTTTAATCAACCCGCGCGCCTCGCCTGTGTGTTTGGCGCACTACAGAACTTAGCGGCATTACTAATACACCAAATAGAGTATAGTCTATAGAAAGATGGAAATAAAAGTCACTTAGAATAACATGTCAGTGAGATAGAAACAATGGTACCGATATTGCTTGTTGGACCACAGGTCCCACGCAAAAACCTGTAGTTTGCAGCCTTGCTGTATTAGAAATACAAAAGGTGTGGAGATCAGCAAATTAAAAAATATTACAATATAATGTAGAAAACAAATTTTAAAAATCTGAAACAACAACATCAGTTTGGGTTGTTTAATGTAAAATTTATAAGACTTTTAGCGTCTAGTTCAAGTTTTAAATACACTTTTCACAGGAGATATTTTTTATATTTATTTGGAATGAATACTTTTTTTTTTATATTAATTTTATATGATTAAATTTATTACAAATTAAATAATTAGACTTTTATATAGTTTGTGATAATTATCTAGAAATTACTTTTTTATTATTGTACTGATGCAAGTTGAAACAACATAATTGACATTTTTATTTTTCTCTACAACCAGCAATCTTCGTCTCCACTATCGTGACGTCCCTCAGGCTCAGGCACATCACACTTGACGGTACGGCTGCCTGTACGAGCGAAATTGCGCCTAGTTTATATGCCGAACCTACATTTATAATATGTGTATTAAAAATACGATTGTGGTGCAAGACGCCTCCATAAATCACCCAAAACACCCCCCTCAGATCGTTAAGCGCATTCAAAAGGTCTTGCAACAATGAGCGCTAACACATTCATTAGTGCATTAGTACCTCATATGCCGGCTCACTTGGCACATTTATAACACAGATAAGGGTGAAAACCTGATCATACACAATACATAACTCCCCAAATCTGCAAGAGAAATCAAATAGTCCAATTTAGATACACAAAAAAATCCTTTAATTTTATTTAGCACGATTTTCTATGTTGGACACAATATGCAGTAAACCCACTCCTATATGACATGTTATAGGCAAAACACAAACTGAATAGACAACAGTTTGTCGATTGTAATCCTTTGTGTGGCAGGTCCGCTCTCTCTCTCTCTCTCTCTCTCTCCTCTACCTCTCTCTGTACCAGTTTGTTATTCATTTTACCTTAGTCCATTGAAGTTTGTCTGAAATATTTATTGTATGTAACCCCCCTCGAATGATACAGTGTCCCTGGGGACTTAAGCACGTTTTTAAAATCATAATAAATAATTTAAGACACAAGAGGATCGCCCATTTCAGACCCTGATCAAAATGAAGGGCAGTTACAAAGAGCATCTCTAGCTCTGACAAGCACAGAACATTGGTCCACTGCATGGACAGTCTATTAAAGGGATATTCCCATCTCGTGCATTAGTTTTCAACATGTAGACAAAGAGAAATAAACATTTTTAAAAAACATGTTTCTGTTTTGCTTTGGCCTCAGAGATACAGCAGGTGAATTGAGTGTTTGCAGATATGTCATAACACAGTAAGGTTTCCTAGTTACTTGACCACCTCCTTTCCCTCTAGCACTCTGTTTTACCTCAAAATTGACAGGGGTCTGTGCGCTGCGCCCTTGTCCTTCGAAAGGTGCCCCTACACGTCTGCTTGTTCTGTGCTCCGCCTTTAGGCCAGCTGGACAAGATTGGATCTAGTGCTACTAAATACACTCATTTGCACGAAATTAGCTCACAATTGAAGATTAATGGGGCTAATCATTGCCTATCTACGTGTGGGGAATTCATAGGAAAGGAATGAACACCAGATTACATGTTTTCTTTGGCACGTACAGTGATTGCAGAGAGCTTCTGTATAAGACTAAAGCCTTAAGTCTTTTACGTGGATAGAAAATTCTAGATATGTTCCGCAGGTTAATCCAGGTGTGACAGATCCAAACCAAATAAATGAGCGACGTTATTGGTGCAGATTTGTTGCAAAACTGGTCTTAAGATTTCTCTTCAATGATTTCTGTATGCTGCAGCACAGACTCTTAGAGGTGTGTGTTCTAGTCTTACTGAGCAGTTTGTCATTGTTAAAATATTGATCCACGATACCCGACGTGCATTTTAACATCGCTGGACCGCGTTGTGTTGGGCTCAGATAGTAGTTTATCAGATATTACCAACTGCCTCATGACAATTGAAAATCCATAAAGAAGTCCTGTGGCTGTGTAAGACAGAAAAATTCATGGTAGTGAACATCAAAAATCTGATTGTAAGTTTATTTCTATGCAGAAATGCATCAGATTATTCTTTTCTGTAGTCATATGACAAGGAGATATAACCGTAAAATCGAACATACCGACTTGCTGTTCTAAAAATATTCTACAGATTTTCCACATGCAATATCCTAACTATCCCATTTTCAAATCCGATTTTCCAAGAAAAAAAGTACTGTAAAAAATTGACACTATAGAGGCTGTCCTTCTGTGATTTTTTCGGTGTATTTTATCCTGCAGTGGACATAATAACAACAAGAGACTGATAATTATTCTTTTCCTCCCAGGTCATTACCATCCATTCTACATCACAGAACAAAACAGAGTGTTACTCATCGTGTAGATATATGTGTGTATATGTCACCTTTTATGTAAAAATCCAGCTATTTCTGTTTTAAACTTCTTACCATGACATAGAGAGGCCTCTCCCATACCCTTCCCCCTAGACAAGCCTCGAGCTATATCCTCCAGATACCTCCCCTCGATATAAATCGGTCCCTGTTCTTGTTCTCTCTCTGCTCTTAACTTTTGGTCAGCTCCTCACCACAGTACGTCTCCAAGATTTCTCCCTGTTCTTCCCCCATTCTCTGGAACAATCAGAAACTCCTCCACCTTTACCACTTTACCAAACTAACTTGAATAAAACTATTTTCCCCATTCTTCCTTCCGAGCTGTATAACCTACATGCCAACCCCGCTGTCCCCTGACATCGTCATACAATAATTTCTCTGCCAATACCCTTCTTCCTTCGTCCTCGCATCAGCAGGGTTCCTCGATCCAGCTCTGTACCGGAATTTTTGTACGGTTTTGTACAGTTATATCTAATGATAAAAAAACTGCAATCGACATATGATGAATATTTTTCAATTTTTGCAATAGAATATATTCATATTTATTTCTGCTTACGAATTACATTTACTGGAACAATAACAATACTGCTATTTCATTTAGTAATGTATAATAAAATAATAATAATAATAACAATAATATTAAAACCAATAATAATAATACATACTATTATTATTATTATTAATAATAATAATAAAAATGATCAGCATAATAATACACAATAATAATATAAATAACAGTCAATTAAAAACTCATGAATTAAAATAAAAATACAATCACATATTAATACCCAGAGATATAAAAATAATACACTTTAATATTAATACCAGCCACAGATAGTAAAAAACTAATAATACAAGTACAGATAATAATAATATTAACAATACAAGTAGTAATAACATCCAATAATAGTATAAAATACAATAATAAAAACATTGATGATAATAATAACATAATAATGATACAATAATAACAATAACAGTGATAATAAAACTATTACTTAGAATAGTAAAAATACTGAAGATAATAATAGTAACAATACAAGTTATAATAACATACAATAATAATATAAAATACAATAATAAAACACAGTGATAATAATAACCTAATAATACAACTAATAATAACAATAAGAGTGATAATAAAACTATTACTTAGAATAATAAAAATACTGAAGATAATAATAGTAACAATACAAGTTATAATAACATACAATAAAATAAAATAATAAATATAAAATACAATAATAAAACAACAGTGATAATAATAACCTAATAATACAACTAATAATAACAATAAGAGTGATAATAAAACTATTACTTAGAATAATAGTAACACAATCTACACACTGACAATAGCTTATAATAATGCACATTAATGCTAACAACAATTACTGTCTAATCATTATTTGTACACATGATATTTTAGGTACTTTGGTTTTTTATTATTCCGGACTCCTTGATAAAAGTAAGTGTGTTGATAAGCACATCAAGTGAACAATGTCCCGGCTTCGGAGCTCCTTGAGATTCCAGTATGTGATGTGGGTGATCTTTCTTCTTCCTGGTAACCTTGGAAGAGGTAGAGAACCGGAAACAAATCTGAAAGAATAGTGAAAAGGCAAATTCCAGCTCTCCGAA